>JAKJMR010018585.1:0-19037 GCA_024449315.1 Daboia siamensis | reverse complement strand
AAGGAAGGAAGGAAGGAAGGAAGGAAGGAAGGAAGGAAGGAAGGAAGACAGGCCCATAAATAAGGGCTGAACAGACGTTATAATCAAGTCTCCTTTTGTCTTTTTTTTCCACGAAGGCAATTAGAACAAATTTCTGAAGTTAACTGGAAATTAATCAAACTCACCCTCCCAACACTAATAAGGAAAGGCTCTAAAGCAGAGGGGTCCAATCTTGGCAACTTATGGACTCCCAACTCCCAGAATTCCCCAGGCACCATGCTGCCTTGGAAATTCTGGGAGTTGAGTCCACAAGCCTTAAAGTTACCACGTTGGGCACCCCTATTCTAAAGAAATCTCCAAGAGATACTCCTACTGCTACATCAAAACTTCAATTCAATCCTAATTTCAGCTGTTCATGGCTTCAACCGTGCCCAAAGTCCCCACTTTCTGGGATGAGACCTACTTTTGATCCCACATTTGCCTGGAACTCCATGACCTCCCCCCAAATATTTGATGCTAGATGGCCAAGTGCCTTTACTTAGTTTGTTAGAATTAGACCCTGCCTTTTTTCCACCAGCGCAAAGTAACCTACGGAAGAATCTTCCTTCCACTTATTCTCCCCACAATTTAGGAGCAGTTTGGGGGTGACAAGGAACTCGCCCAAAATCATCTAGGGAATTTCCACAGCTTGCCTTAAGGAAATCAAGACAGAAGGCCCCAAGCATCCCCAGTTCGTGTCAAGGTGGGTTTTTTTTTTTTTAATAATCAAAATATAGAGTTCCTCAATCTTCTCTAATCTCTTCATTCTTCTTTGTCTGCAGGTGGCTTTTCTTTCTCCAGAGATGGATTCTGTTCTTGCTTCTTGGCTGGTTGCCGATCAGCACCTGCCCCGGCACCAACAGTCTGTCCTGATTTGGCCTCAATGACAGCGTGTTCGTTCTTCACAAGCTCCTCCAGTTCTTTCTAAGGGGGAGGAGGGGGCAGAGAAGAGAAAACCACGTAAGGAAGAAGATAACCAAGAAATAAAACAGAAACTTCATTTGCTCGGAGTTGGCAAGCCACCCCAGAGGGAGCCAAAGAGAGCCCCATTAATGTTTACATCTGGGCTGTTCTCGGTGATTTTGAAACAGGAGAGATACCTTCCATCCCAACAGCTCTGCCAAAGCCAGGCAGCCCTCATCGCAGTCTCCGAGCCATGCAACGTCCCTGAAAAATGAAGAATTGTGAACCACGGAACTCCAATTTATTGGTATTTATTCAGAGCTTACATAGCACCCCAGGACAGATACATCTTTTCTTCCAGCAATCTCTACAAACACCTTGTGATCAGGTTGATCTCCCTCGCAAGATCTTCTCCCTAACACACCTGGGCTACGAAGACCAAGTGTGGTCTCCCTAAAGCCACCAGGTGAGCTCAGCATATGGACCAGAAAGCTGCATTAGGCACACCAAGGGAACTGAGGATTGTCAGGATCAAGAGAAACACACAGCAATTGGTGGCTTAAACTTTCAACTTCTGTCTCTTACCCAAGACTTTTTTTTTGCGCCAAACACTGAACACTCTGCATTCCCCATGAGCCAATGGGTGTCTTAAATTCCCAGCACCTGCCCGGCCACAGTCCTGCTCCCCACGGTGAACTTGCCTGTATGCCTTCTCTGAATCAAAATCCATCCCGCAGCCTAAGCCCATCAGGGACATGAAAGGATCACTCTGAAATGAGACCAAAAAGGTAAGAATGTCCTCTTGGAGGACTCCAAGATGGTGACAATTTTAATACAGAGGATTAGCAGAGAACCATCGTTATATAAGCTGGCTCAGGAATTCTGGGAGTTGGAAGTCCACAGTTCGTAAAGTTGCCATAACTGCCCACCTCTGTGACAGAGAATAGGGAAGATGACCTGGAGGGGATATGCAGGCAATCTTGCCTAGGCTAAAAAGCCTTTTTTTAAAAAAAGTCCAGAGCAACAAGACAGCAGCATTCAGAAGCAGCTCAAGCCGATGCCTTCCGGATTCACAAAAGTAATGCTAGCTCGGGAATTCTGGGAGTTGAAGTCCACAGCTTAGAAAGCTGTCATGGCCGCCCATCCCTGCTCTTTTCCCAGGAGCTTCCAATCTGCAGCAGACCAAAGAAAGCAGGCTTACCTCTCCGGTCTTCTCCTTATTGATCAGAAGCCGTGGTGTGTTTGCAGGTACCCTGGAAGAAACAGAGAAGAGGAACAATTTAGCAATGATGCCTGTGGCGTCCTGGTTCAGAAACCGAGCCCTTGCTTGAGCAGCCCAGGTTCACTCACCTGCTGACCAGGGAGGCAAAAGGCTGGACCTGAAGTGAGGTGCCCATGATAATAAGCATGTCCGCATTCTGGAAATCCTGCAAGCAGAAAGTTCGCATGAAGGATGGCGGGCACCCCAGCACTGCATCCCAGGTTCTAATCTGGTTTCAAAGTCTCTTTCTCTGAAATCGTGCTCTCCGGATAGATTGCTCTGACCTTTCTCTTATTCAGGTCTAGACAGACTTTGCTGTCCCATGTTGTTACTGTCACGATAGACCACAGCAGACTTTTAAGGCTCAAGGCGCTCTGGGTTGTAAGACTGATTCAACAGCGAGGAAAACTCTAGGTTCCTGCATTGTGCAGATACCTACAGGTAGTCCTCGACTGACGACCACAATGGAGCCCCAAGTTGATGTGGCTAAGCGAGAAATCTGTTAAACGAGTTTTGTCCTATTTTATGACTTTTCTTGCCACGGTTAAATGAATCCCTGCAGCTGTTAAATTAGCAAAAAGTTGAAGCGGATCCGGCTTCCCCGTTGACTTGGCTTGTCAGAAGGTCGCAAAAGGGGATCACATGACCCCGGGACACTGCGACCGTCATAAATATGAACCAGTTGCCAAGAACCCAAATGTAAATCACGTGACCACAGGGATGCTGCAATGGTCGTGTGAAAAATGGTCATTAAGTCACTTTTTTCAATGCCGTTGTAATTTCAAACAGTCACTAAGCAAACTATTGTAAGTCGAGGACTACCTGTATAGCATTTCAAATGAGTGTATACTGGATGCAGAGGAACCCGACCATAAAATTAAGAGGTTCGTGTGCTAATCTGGTTACAGTGCAAGATCCGGCTAATGTTTGCCCAATGTTTGCTCCAAAAAAGCTTGGAAGGTTGCATCCTTTCCATCTCTGTTTGTAGCCTACAACACGCCTCCTTTTGTGCCATATTTTCATTCACCAGATTACATTCATCCTAGCCATTTAGGGGTGAAGTGGGAAGAATTTATCCCACCTGATAAATTAGCACACAGGACTAACTTCAGTTCGTCTGGGAAATTTTAACCCCTAAAATCAGGACTCGGAAATCCTGGCTCTTGGGAGACCTCTAACCTGGGGCTGCCACAGCGTTCTGAGTCCAAGGACAAACGACTGAAGCCCTTACCGACTGCATGAGAGAGAAGAAACGAGGGGGCAGATTCTCCCCAAAAAACACGATGTCTGAACAAAGGAAAACAAAACAGAATCTTGGGTTAGGGTTCCCTGAAACCTGATCAAGAAGCACCAAGATCCCAGGAGGCTGCTTTGATGGATGACCGGGTGGGATGCTCACCTGGCTTCACGATGTCCTGACATTTTTCACATCTGGGGGTGAGAGATGCGAATATTTTTTCTGAAAGAAAAAGAAGAGGGAGCCGTGCACAACGCGTCTCAGCCGATTCCGTTTGTAGCTAATTCACCATCTGGCATAAATGGCCTGGGTTCAGGTTACTTGAGGGACGGTCTCACCCCACTGGGATCGGCCCGCACCGCTTGTGCCAGCAGAGGAGGCCTGCTGTGGGTCCCGTCAACCCGATTATTCCGGCTGGCAGGATCCAGGAGGAGGATCTTCTCAGCCGTTGCTCCTCTCTGCTGGGACATCTCGCCCCCCCCCCCCCAATGTGGGGTTGGGCCCCAAGCCTTCTATCTTTTCGTAAGGGCCTAAAGACATGACTGGGCCAGTGGGGGCTGCAGTGGGGGATCAGGGCAATGAAGGTGGTTGATTAATAACAGATTCCACCTCCCCGCGTGTCTTGGGTTGTAAGGTTTGATTTTATCATTTTCTGTTTTAATTCAGATGTAACCGTCAGCCTCCCAGAGTTACCCTATGGTTAGATGGGCGGCCAATTTTATCAATAAATAAATACGAATAACTACAAACCTTACTTCTAACCAGTTTAACTGTCGTCTTGCACCCAGCAGCCATACTAGGCAATCCAAAGCAGATCGCTGGAATCCCTCAAGTTGTGGCTTTCTCCCCCTTGGCAGCATTCACACATCTCAGAAACAAGCATTGTTTCTGCTCTGAATATCAAAGATCACGCAGCAGGAATAATCCCGAGTTATTCCAAAAGGATTTGTTTTTAAACTTTCTCTACCCCTTTCAGCCCTTCTGGAAAGTTCCCTCGATAATGTCTTCTCTGCTTCCAATTCCTGACCCTCACCTTTCATCCACTCCAGGCTGTAGGACTTCCTGCAAGTGGAGCTGATGCAGTGGGAGGTATAAAAGGTGCCGTGAGCTTCCACTAAGTGTTCGGGATCCAGACCGGCCACCCTCTCCAAGGTGTCGATGTTCTGGAGGAAGGCAAGGCGTTCAAAATAAATCCAACCTGAAACGGCTGCCAATCCTGGAACTACACCGGATTAGGGCTCTCAAAACAAGAAAAGGCTAACGGCCCTTTTTATTTAGGAGGCCAGAATAATATCACTAAAGCTTTGTTTTAAAGTGCCAGCCCCAAAGACCACAAGGAGTCCCAAAGGGAAGAGGACTTATTTACCTGAGTGTAGCAGCGCAGTAGCAGCCCTTTATCCTTCAAGAGACGAATGAAGTAGTGACAGACTGTGGGCTGAAAAAGGACCAGAGCCTTAAATGTCACATTTTCTTTTCTCCAAAACACACAAAAAACCCCAAAGGGTAGGTTCTATTGATATGTCATTCCAAATTTACGGGACCCTTGGCAATTAACACCAGAACATAAAACGTCCACTGTAAATTAACAATTAAAAACATCCACAGCAATTAAATGAAACAATAAACTGCAGTAAATATGTATATTTTAGGGGCAACTAAGGTATTTCTTTTGTAGGTTTTATTCTATGGGAATTGTATACCCTTTGGTGGTGGAATAGTTTACAACCAGACTCATAAAGAAAGGCTCCATTTCCCAAGCATTAAAAATTATTAAGAAAACGCAGAGGTTCTACTTTAAAACTTTAGCCCCACCACCGCCATTTAAAACCTCTTAAAGAGACCTGATTTGGGGCATCTCTCTAAAGTAGAAGCAGACAAAAACAGGTGGGCTTCAGATCTAGCTTCTCAAGTGTGTGAAAGTGGGGGGGGGGGGAACTCTTTGAAGCAACCTTTCTTCTCCTGGGCTGACAAGACCACTGCACTTTTAGGGTTGAGTTTAAATCCCTGCCCACCGCCTCGGAAACATGAAAAGCCAGCTGACCTTGAACTGTCCTGGGTAAAGCTCCCGAGCCAAGGTGAAGAATGGTTCTGGGTTTTGCTAAATAAAAACAGACAACCAGTCAGTTATGCCAAAGCAAAGAAACCTATTCAGCCCATCTCAATAGCAAGCGGGTAACTCAGCACGGTACCTTGAAATAGCCAATCTCAAAGATAGCTTCGGGATATGGCAGATTGTACTGCTGCAGATTGGCATACAGGCCCGTGCCAGGCGAGCGGAAATCAGGGATCCCCGCACCTGAGGGGCAGAAAGGCAAATGCTGAGATTGAATCGACAGCTGGAAGCAGCTGAACAAAAAACCAACTGAGAGACAGACAGCTTATTCTGATACCGTACTACAGTTTGAGCTAAGAAGCAGATACTGGTAGTCCTTGACTTATGACCACAGTGGAGTCCAAAATTTATGTTGCTAAGCAAGACATTTGTTAAGTGAGTTTTGCCCCAGTTTACGATCTTTCTTGTCACGGTTGTTAAGTGAATCCCTGCAATTGTTAAGGTAAGAATACAGTCGTTAAGTGACTCTGGCTTCCCCACTGACTTTGCTTGTTAGAAGGTCGCAAAAGGGGATCATGTGACCCCTGGAACACTGCAACCGTCATAAATATGAGTCGGTTGCCAAGCAATTTAACTTTGATCACATGACTGCGGAGATGCTGTAATGTTTGTGTGAAAAGCGGTCATAAATCACATTTTTCAGGGTCATTGTTACTCTGGATGGTCACTAAATGAACTGTTGTAAGTTGAGGACCACCCGCACTGTCCTTGAGATTCTCAGCTCCATTATTTCAAACCCATCTTACAACAAAGGGGAGAAATTAAGTTTGATTCAGCAGGGTGCCTCTTGTGAACATTCTTTCTCTACTTTCCCAGGAAAAGAGTTCTGAAGAAGCTGAATCAAGCTAAATTGTCAGCTTAAAGCAGGAAAATGTTCAAACGCTAAACTGGCTGAAGGTATTCTTAGCAATCCCAGGTGAGAATTACTTGCTGCGAAAAAATGATGCGAGACCTACAAACTCTCAGCAAGAGACGAAAAGCCAAACCTGACTGTTATGCAGCTTTCCAGATACTTCATCCTGGGAGAGACTGTGGGTCAGGAGTTAAAGAGCAAATATTTTGTAGGTATAAGAACCCAGGGCCAATTTTCAATATTTCTTAATTAAGAAACAAATCACTGTAGCAGGATAAGAGCACACCTTTCTAGATTTAGCAGAAAAGCAAGATAAGAGCACATCTAACTATGTAAAGGCAGTTTCTAATTTTATCAACCGGCATCACTCTCTGCTCCTACATTTGCATAAAACCAAGGGGAAAAATATAAAGCGACACATGATCAGCAAAGCCATCGTGACACTTACTAGTCGAGATCCCTGCACCAACCATACAGATTATATTCTTGCCTGCAAGAGAAAGGGCAGGAAGTGCTTTTTAATATCAACCCCTGAATTACACTCAAACCCTGAACAGCATCAACATTCGGCATAGGCATCCAACCACTGAAGCCAGGGCAACTAGGTGATAAGCCCCAGAATTTCAGAGGCTGGGGTTCAAATTCTTCTGCCAAGAGCCTGACTAAACATCTTTGGATGGCCCTGGGCAAATCACCTTTGTCCACAGCAGTCCCTATCTGTAAAAACATCAATGACCAACGGGAAGCACGCACAGATGCACTGATAAGTAGCATTTAACTACAACACACAGAGGTGCCAAACCTCCGTCCTCTCTTTGATCTACGCCACCACCTGCATCACAAGCTCTCTTCCCCCCACCCTTTTTCCCCCCATTCACTTCAGAGGCTGGTAGAAAAAAGACAAGAGCAACATGTTTCAGTCTCTAGAAAGAACTGCTTTACATTTCTCAGTCAGTATGAAGTTGGTCACGCCTTCCAGCGTCAGTTCCTCCAGCACCTTCTCGGGCTTCTCACTGCCAAAGCCCAGAGTCCGGGAAAAGAGGTTTCGCAAAAATTCCACTGGTAAGAAAGAAAGGAAAAAATGGCAACGTTATCCTTCGCCTTGAAGAGCTGAGATCTGTGCCAATAGGAGAGATCATCAGTGCACTAATGAAGTTACCTAAAGCGATAATGAAACCTCTGCAAGGAAACCACCAAGCTCAGAGAGCACCGGGGAACCCAGCTAGTCCTCCTCCTCTCCGCAAACCCTACTCCCTTCTACCACTGATGATGTTACCTAGTTGGGTCATAAAACGTCTGCAGGAAAATAACCAAACTCAGAAAGCACCAAGGACTCCATGAGACTTCTGCATATTGATCATTACCTCCTGCGGCTGGTCTTCCGTTTTGCCACCCCCCGCCGTGGGGATATGGAGCCAACTAGATGGTACCGTCCCAGGCGCTTAATGGATCCCGATAGGTTCCAGGCAGTGCTGGGGTCCCCACCTGCCTCCGTTGCTCACAACTCGGCGGATGACCTAGTGGAAGCCTGGGAAAGGGCGGCCACTGAGGCACTTGACCGAGTTGTACCCTCGCGGCCCCTGACCCGGTGCAGATCCCAACGAGCTCCATGGTTCTCCATGGAGCTCCGGGAGATGAAGCGTCGGAAACGGGGCCTAGAGAGCTGTTGGAGGTCCAGCCGATCCGAATCCGACCGGTTGCGTCTAAGAACCTTTATTAGGTCTTATCTCGCAGCGATGAGGGCGGCGAGGTGTAATTATTTCTCTGCCCTCATCGCGTCCGCAGATAATCGCCCGGCCGCCCTGTTTAGGGTGACCCGCTCCCTCCTTAATCAGGAGGTGAGGGAGGAACCCTTGCAGGGTCGTGCCGAGGAGTTTGGTCAACATCTGTCGGATAAAATCGCTCGGATTCGGACCGGTCTGGACTCCAACTGGGCAGGGTCTGGCGATCAGGATACGGGCGGTCTTGTCGATGTCATCTGGGAGGAGTTTGATTCTGTGACCCCTGAGGAAGTGGACAGGATTATGGGGAGGTTGAGCTCCACCACATGTTTATTGGACCCGTGCCCTTCTTGGCTGGTTTATGCAGCTCGGGAGAGGACACGAGGCTGGTTCCAGGCGGTTATATCTGCTTCTTTGAGTGAGGGTAGTTTCCCCGCCGTCTTGAAGGAGGCGGTGGTGAGACCCCTCCTCAAGAAGCCTGCCTTGGACCCAGCTGTGTTAAATAACTTTCGTCCAGTCTCCAACCTTCGCTTTCTTGCGAAGGTTGTTGAGACTGTGGTGGCGCATCAGCTCCCTCTGGTCCTGGATGAAGCGGATTATCTAGACCCGTGCCAATCGGGTTTCAGGCCCGGGTACAGCACGGAGACGGCATTGGTCGCTCTGGTGAATGATCTCTGGAGGGCTCGGGACAGGGGACATTCCTCTGTCCTAGTCCTATTAGACCTCTCAGCGGCTTTCGATACCATCGACCATGGTATCTTGCTGCGGCGTCTCAGGGGATTGGGAGTGGGAGGCACAGTTCTTCAGTGGTTCTCCTCCTATCTCCTGGGACGTTCGCAGTCGGTGTTGGCAGGGGGACAGAGGTCGACCCCGAGGTCTCTCGTTTGTGGGGTTCCTCAGGGGTCGGTCCTCTCGCCTCTCCTGTTCAACATCTATATGAAACCGCTGGGTGAGATCATTCGTGGTTTTGGAGTTGGGTATCATCAGTACGCTGATGATACCCAACTTTTTATTTCGACCCCAAACCACCCCAGTGATGCCCTCAACGTGATGTCCCGTTGCCTGGAAGCGGTTCGGGTCTGGATGGGGAAGAACAGACTTCAACTCAACCCTGACAAGACTGAGTGGCTTTGCATACCGGCATCCCGGGATATTCAGAATATTCCACCTCTTTCTATGGGGGGTGAGCTTTTACCCCCCGTAGATAGGGCTCGCAACTTGGGAGTCCTCCTAGATTCACGACTTACTTTAGAAGATCATATGGTGGCTGTGACTAGGGGGGCTTTTGCCCAGGTTCGCCTGGTGCGCCAGTTGCGGCCCTATCTAGACCGGGATGCCCTATGCACGGTCACTCATGCGCTCGTTACCTCTCGTCTGGACTACTGCAACGCTCTCTACATGGGGCTTCCCTTGAAGACCACTCGGAGGCTCCAACTGGTACAGAATGCAGCCGCGAGAGTTGTCTTGGGGGTTTCCCGGTACTCCCATGTTACACCTTTACTCCGCGAGCTGCATTGGTTACCAGTTGTCTTCCGGGTGCGATTCAAGGTTCTGACGATGGTTTATAAGGCCCTACATGGCTTGGGTCCGGAGTACCTCGGGGATCACCTGCTGCCGGCGTCAACATCCCTCCGCCCAGTGCGTTCCCACAGAGAGGGCCTCCTCAGGGTGCCGCCGGTCAGGGAATGTCGGCTGGTGGCCCCCAGGGGGAGGGCCTTCTCTGTGGGCGCACCGGCTTTATGGAATCAGTTGCCGGTTGAGCTCCGGATGGCACCTGACCTCCGCTCCTTCCGACGCGATCTGAAGACCTACTTATTCGAACAAGCCGGCCTGGCCTGATGGGGGATGGGTTAGGGTTTTTATTGTGGGTTTTATCTTATTTTATTGTTTTAGGGGCATCTTGTTTAATTCTCTTTTAATTTTTGTAGTACTGTTTTTTAACATGTATTGCCCTGTTCACCGCCCTGAGTCCTTCGGGAGAAGGGCGGTATATAAATAAAATTAATAATAATAATAATAATAATAATAATAATAATAATAAACTCTTACTTGAAGAAAAATCTACCTGCGGCTGAAAAACTATTCTATGCTTTTATGTAAAAAAATTTTTTTTTAAATGCTAAAGTCTTAAAGCAGCATTTTTCAACCTTGGTAGCTTTCAGCTGGATGAACTTCAACTCCCAGAATTCCCCAGCCAGCCACGGGGAATCTGGTTTGAGGCTTCTCTAGTTTGTTTTGCCTCAAACCAAGAAGATTGTTAGAAAAGCAAAAAACAAAACCCTGGGTTGCCCTCCTCATTTTATAAGATAACTCTGAAAGGTAAGGCACATTGTTGTTTTAAGTGGAACTCACTGCACGTATTCTAGTCGTTTTTGACAAATAAGCCCTGATTTACGTGCTCCACTGGACATTTGCTCATCTTGTCCTGAGGCAGCTGACACACACTTGAACAGCTCACTAATAAATGGGCATGTACCATTTAGTGCTGCCCAGGGACAGAAGACAGATCCATTGTGTCTTTGCTCAATGGATTAAGGCCAGCCTTACCTCATTGTAGGCCAAAGAATGTAATTATAATGCTTGATTAGTTACTTTGTTTTTATCCTGGATTGCACAATTCAGGGGTTTTTGTGTCTACAAATAAGTTTTTATTAGCTATAGGAAGATGGCGATAGTTTGGAGATACAGTATAGGGATAGCCTCAATTTATACATTCACTATATTTAAAGTAAAACGTGAACTCCCACTGGATAGTTACTTACTTTCTGTCTGGCCAGAAGCTCCCCCTTCCTCATCAGAATCTGAACTCTATAGGAAGAAAGGAAGCAGGGACGTCATTTCTTAGAATTCCTTAATATTAACTGCATTTATTAAGATCGTAACTGGCCAATCTTGCCTGGGCTCAAACTGAGCAGGGTCAGGGCCTGTTAAGCACTCAAAAAAAAAAAAAGTACTGTAAAATTCCAGAACTTCCCAAATCCCATCTATCCTTTCCTAAAGATGTATTTTTAAGTGGATCCTGCACTTTTCCCAGAGCTGCAGATGCTTTCCGACCTCAAATGCAGAAAGTCCCTAGCCCCAGCATGGATGTTCTCCCATTAGCATTTTTGGAGAAGAGATATGAGAGCCTCGCATTTGAATTTAAACTACGCCCAGAGGAGAATGAACCTCTGAAGCAGCAAGAGATATCCTTTTTTCAACCTGGGCAGCTTGGAAGATATGGACTTCAACTCCCAGAATTCTGCTGGTAGGGGAATTCTGGGAACTGATGTCCACAGATTTTCAAGCTGCCCAAGCTGAGAAACACCATTTTATACTGTCCAGTCATTCTGATCAGTTTTATTTACAATCATCAACCTCAAGTGACTTTCTTAAGTGTAGCCAAATTTTGTCATTTGTCTGTAATTGATGCAATAGTTTGAATGACAGGTTTGATTAACTGCACAACTAATGCAAGTGTTTCTAACTAATTTATATGTATATTATTTATGCATTACTGATTTAGATTTTGATATTTTTACTTGATCATATATGTAGTCCTCAATGTACGACCACAATTGGAACAACTAAGCAAGATGATTATTAAGTGAGGCACACCTGACTTTATGACTTTTTGCTGCAGTCATCAAGCAAAATCATTGCAGCTGTTAAGTGACACACATGGTTGTTAAGCAAATCCAGCTTTCCCCATTGACTCGCTTGTCAAATTTTGATCGCCTGACTCTTGGAGTGGCTATGATGGTCATTAATGTGAGGACTGGTTTAAGTCACTTTTTCCTGTGTCCCAACTTCAAATGGGCTTAATGGTCGTAGGTTTGTGTACGTCATGAATTTTGAGGACTGGCTGTAATTAAAGACCTACAGGCAGTCCTTGACTTACAACAGCTCACTTAGTGACCATTCAAAGTTACAACAGCACTGAAAAAAGTGACTTACAACCATTTATCACATTTACGACCTTTGCAGCGTCCCCTGGTCACGTGATCAGAAGTCAGACGCTTGGCAACTGACTCATATTTATGACGGTCGCAACGTTCAGGGGTCACAGGATCCCCTTCTGTGACCTTCTGACAAGGAAAGTCAAGGGGGAAGCTAGATTCACTTCACAACCTTGTTGTGTTATTCACTTAACAACTGGAGTGATTAGCAACTGCGGGCCAAATTCCCTTACCAAAAGCTTCACTTAGCAACAAAAATTCAGGGCTCACTCATGAGTCATAAGTCAAGGACTCCCTTTATTAGTACAGGGCACGGGATCCCCGGGATCCCCTCCTGATGTGCCTCCATGGCCGGGCAGGGTCTACCCTCAGGGACCCAAACAAGACCGCCAGTCGGCCAGTCACTATACTAGCGCAATTTTATTCTATTTTGTAAAATCCTAACAAAACAAACAAGCAAACGAAAAAAAAAAAAGGAAATTGCCACCAGAGCAGGATTTTGCTCGGAGGATTTCCCCCCCCCTCAACTGACTCCCTCCCAGATGAGCCGGGGATGATGGGCCTGGAAGTCCCCCCCCCCCCCCGCTTCAAATGACTTCAAGCCGCTTTCCCAGGAAGCTCCACCGGTTGGATTTCCGCCTGGCCGACGGCGCTGAAGGAAGAGCCCCCTTCGCCCTGCGGGGCAGAGCCGCCTGGAGAGAAGGCCTCAGAGGGGGAGGATTTGGAGCGACGCCCCCCCAGTTTCGGCCCCTCAATCCTCACCGAGGACCTGGAGGCCTTTTCGGCGTCCGCTTCGGGACCGGCGGCAGCGCCTGTGACAAGGGAAACACAAGGGAGAAGGGGAGACTGGGCCTCGGGCCTCCGCCGCCGCCCACCATTCCCTCAGCGGCGGCGCCGTTACCTTCCCGGCTTTCCATGGAAGGTCGCGTCGCTGCTCCGCCGAGAATCCAAACAAACCGTTGGCCCCTGAGAGGAAAACTACAAGGCCCGAGAAGCCGCGCGGGAAGGCAGCCAATGGCCAGCCAGCGTCCAAACAAACGTCTGACGTCAGCGATGGGCGTCAAGGGACCTTTGGGCTCATCCAAGCGCAGCCAGAGAACGAGGGAGGGGGCGGGGAAAGAGAAATTACAAATAAACCTCACCTCCCTTCAGGCTTTGCGCCGGCTTGAGAGCGTGACGTCGCCGACGTGGAAGGCGTCCTTCCCAGTTAGGGCGTCCTCAAGGCCAAAAAAAAATAGACGGCGGCGAATCTAATCGACAAGAGTGATCTAAAGGAGGGGACGTTCTGAAGGCAAACGCCAAAAGTTGAAAAAAAGTGCCAATGTTACTCAAGCTCTGTCGCTCGCAGAACTCCACTTCCCATCATGCCTCGAGGGGAAAAATGGCGCCTCCGCCTTCTTTTTTGATGAAACGCAGGCGCGGAGGGGGAGGGGGAGAGGCGACGGCAAGGGAGCGTCACTACAACTCCCGGCATGCCTCTCTTCGCCTGATAAGACGCTCGTCCGGGGAATCCCCAGGCCGCTGAAATTCCCCTTCATGGCCGCCTCGGCCGGGGGAGCCGCTTCGTCAGCCCCCGGGGCGCCCGGCCCGGCCTCCGCGATGGCCCCGCTGTAGGCCCGGCCCGAGCCATGGCCTCCGTGCAGGGGCAGCCCGTCGCCCAAGGCGGCCCCCGGGAGCCCAAGCGGCTGGAGGCCGGGGCCGAGGACTGGTGCGACAGCGGCCTGGGCTCGCTCAGCGAAGGGCAGCTGGTGCAGCTGCGGGAGGATGGAGGCCTGGGAGGGCCCGGAGAAGGCGAGGGGGGGGCTGCGGCCTGCCCGCTGACCCCTGACCCCAGAGCCCCCCAGAAGTCCCTGGAGGAGGAGGAGGGGCGCCTGGACTCGGCCCTGGGGGGCGACGAGGGGGTGGGCGACCTGGCGGAGGGCGTGGGGGCGGTGCGCCTGCAGAGCCAGGTGGCCCCCGAGGCTTGGCTGCACCACGTGCTGGCCTTTGTCACCGAGGATGGAGACACGTAGGTACCCGGGGGGGGGGGGGGGGGGGGGGGGCGGGGGGGGGGGGGGGGGGAACCACAGTCAATTTAAAGTTGGCTGGCTCACCTGAGGTCCTGCTTAATGACCAGCACAATTGATAACCATCATTCCGGGCCCAGTTATGGTGGTTAGTCGAGTTAACTACCTGGACAGGTAGGTCCTCGGCTTACGGCCACCATTGAGCCCCAGGTTTGCGTTGCTGAGCGAGATGGGATTTTGCCCCATTTTCACGACCTTTCTTGCCCACGGTTGTTAAGTGAATCGGTGCAGATGTGAAGTTAGTCTTGCTTGCCTTCAGGAATCGTGGGCGCTCCATCCCTGGAGGGTTTTAAGAAGAGGCTGGACAGTCCCTTGTCTGAGATGGTATAGGTCCCTCCTGCTTGAGCGGTGGGCTGGACTAGAAGACCTCCAAGGTCCCTTCCAGCTTCTATTCTAGTCACATGGTTGTTAAGGGAATCTGGCTTCCCTGTTGGCTTGTCAAGAGGGTCACGAAAGGGGATCACGTGTCCCCGGGAACACTGCAACCATCTTAACTAAGAGCCAGTTGCGAAGCATCTGAATTTTGATTACATTGCCGTGGGGATGCTGCGACGGTCGTGTGAAAATTGGTCCCTTTTTTCCAGTGCTGTTGTAACTTTGATCAGTCATTAAGCGAATGGTTGTAAGTCAAGGACTATCCATACCACAGAATGTTTCCCCATCCTTTCATCGCCGCGTTTGCTCTCTTCCTCTCTTTCCAGAGCTCTCCACTTGGCTGTGATCCACGAACACGAAGCCTTCCTGGATTCTATTCTGCAATATACCCACGGGACGGATTACCTGGATATTCAGAACGACCTTGGCCAGGTGAGACCACAAGGCACTTTTGCTTCGCTCGGGCTGTCCCAAGGTTCACAATGAGAATAGCAAGACTGCTGGGGCAGACCTGAGAGAAAGGATTTGTCTTGGTTAAGTTTCAAAGGGTCATGGCCGAGTGCAATACAAGAATGAGACTTAAGAGATTTTGAGTGGATCGGATACCTTTTAGGCCTGGTGTCAACGATCCGCTAAACAATAATAGTTTTGGTCTTCTCTTAAAACGGGTGTCCGGTCTTGGCAACTTGAAGACTTGTGGCTGGCTGGGAAATTCTGGGAGTTGAAGTTTGTTTTGTTTTTTTAAATTCCATTTATATCCCACCCACTCAGGGCGGCTTACAATCTAAAGCACAAATCAATGTGCTTAGCAAGTCCATAAGTCTTCCAAGTTGCCAAGTTTGGACACACACAGACCCTGCCTTAAATTTCTGTATTTTTACATATCTCGGCTGCTGCTTGTGTGTTTTAATTTTTGTGGATGTTACGATTATTTCTGTTTGATGTTGCTCCTTGCCCAGAATCACTGGTTGAGATGAGTGGCTTTGTAAATGGATTCAACGAGGAACCAGTTAACCCTGCCATTGTCAGCCCAAAATTTCTCATGCTAAGCGAGACGTTTGTTAAGTGAGTTTTGCCCCATTTTACGACCCTGCTTGCCACATTTGTTTAACTGAAGTTAGTGAAACGGTCGCTAGGTGAATACTTCCCCATTGACTTTGTTTGTCAGATGGTTCCCAAATGGGATCATGTGACCCCAGGACGCTGCAGCTGTCAATATGAGTCAATTGCCAAGCATCCAAATTCTGACCATGTGACCACAGGGATGGCTGCAACGGTTGTGTGAAAAATGGTCACTCACAGTGCGGTTGTAACTTTGAATGGTCACTAAATGAACTGTTGTGAGTGGGAGGACTACCTGTACTGAATGACGACATCAGTGATGGAAATTCCAATTCTGGTCTTAAGTCGAGGACTACCTATAAGGGCTGAGCATGCTCTGCAAAACCATCCCGTTGGTTCTAAAAGTTCCGCTCTTCCTTCTCTTTCCTCTAGACCGCACTTCACATTGCCGTCATCCTCGGGGCGTCTGGCTTTGTTGGCAAACTTGTGTTGGCAGGAGCCGGGCTGTGCGTCCAAGAGAAAGGAGGCCACACAGCGTTGCACTTGGCCTGCAGGGAGGGATGGTGGGATTGCGCTCAGCAGCTTCTGGCTCCGCCGCTCGCCATCCAAAGGCCCGGTCAGGGCAACCGTTTCCGGGCCCAGCTGGATTGCACCAATTACGATGGTAAGCAGCGCCTGCGAAATAGGTAGAACCAACCTCTTTGTAAACAGGGAGAGAGAGAGCTGTGAGCACAAGTTTCTAGTCCTCATGGCTGGGGGAAGTTCAGAAGATCACCGGCATGCCTTCTAAATTCACACAAATATAAATTTAGTCATGTCTTGATGAGCTGCTAACCTTGTGTCCTGTTTGTTTATTTTCACAAGTAGTCCTTAACTTACCACAGTTCATTTAATGACCATTCAAAGGGACAACGGCACTGAAAAAAAATGACCTATGACTGTTTGTCATACTTAACAATCATTGCAGCATTCCCCACAGTCCTGTGATCAAAATTCAGACAACTGACTCGCATTTATGATGGTCGCAGCGTCCCGAAATTTTGTGGTCAATTGTCGTAAGTTGAGGACCACCTGTGTGGCGTAACCCGATACAGCATTAATGCATGGAATTCACAAAAGCAGCGTATAAAATATAAAACATCAGAATAGTGAATTATTTTAAAAATGCAGGAATCATGAACAAGAGTATGTCCTGTTTATGGCCTCTCATAACGAGAAGTCTTAGGGTTAACAAAACGTGTGTCTCTTCCTTTTTTCTCTCCCTCTTAGAATTTGATTTTTGCTCTCCTTTTTCGAAGTCTGTTGTTTACTTCTAGCGCTCTGTGGTTAAAAATTTACCTCCTTGCCGGATTTGCATAGATTACTCAAACGCTGGGCAGGACAAACTGAACAGAATTGGAACAAATGTTATTTATTTTGTACAATGGGTTTCCTTTGAATTCCAGTGTGGCAAGTTAGAGTTTATAGGTCAGAGGAAATGATATGTTGTTTTTCTACTCTGTTGCCCAAGTTGACCTCATAGTATTGTTTGCTCTGTTCATCCTCCACCACCACCACCCCTCCCTCTCCCAGGTTACATCCCTTTGCACGTGGCCATTCTGCGGAAAGATTTGGACATGGTCAGCCTCTTAATCTCTGCTGGATCGGACCTCAACAAGCCGGTTAGTTTTTTCGGAGCTGATAAAGTCTCAGAAGATCTAAGTCAATTTTGCTATAATTGCAAACAAAATTATCGTTATTAGGTTGGGGGGGAAAAAGCTGTAATTTCAAGTAGAAGAGCAATCAGGTAAAAAAAAAAAATACAGGTAGTCCTCGGCTTACGACCATAATGGAGCCTGCCCATAACGGTTGTACATCACGACGGTCGTAAAACAGGTCATCACGTGACCGACCTGATTATGACCTCTTTTTTTGCAACAGTTGTTAATCATATCAGCATGGTCATTAAGTGAATCCATGGACATTAAACAAACCCATTGTTTGCTATGTTTTTTTTGTTTTTGTTTTTACCCAAAACCAGAAGTAAACACCGGGCTTTGTCAAAAAAAGTAATAAAACATAGTCATGTGACTGCAGAGACAGGCCAGTTGCCAAGGATCGAAATCGTGACTATGGGGAGTGGGTTGGCCTTGAGGACCAAGTCATAAGTGTCTTTCGGGGGTCTGTCATAACTTCAGTCGCTAAGCAACCAGTCGTAAGTCAAGGACCCCCCGTATTAAAGCACCAGTCAGTTTTGACCAGTGGAAGCTGAGATGGATGTGGGCAGTCGAGTAAGGGAAGGAGTTGCCAGAAGGTGGGGGCGGTGTTAAAAGAGGGATCCGCCTGGAATCCGTGTGTGGCCACAAGTGGACTTAGTCCCTGCATTGGGATTCTAGGCTGATCCCTCTTTCAACGCCGCCCCTAGCTTCCGCCACTGTTCCTGCTGCATTGTTGTTGCGAAACTATATCTCAACTACAAGAGCTTGAAACTCGTTTTGCGTGCATAGCACTAACTCGTGGCTGAGATATGCGTTGTAACTGGAGCATCCAAGCAGGAATGACATGCCGCTTTCAACTGAGCTGTCGACAAGCAGTTGTTGTCTTGGTGTGACATCAACCACGTTCTAGCTTATCATGGCTTCCCAGCCTATCCCACAGGCTAAACGAGGCCCAGGTCCTGCCCACGACTGACCCACAAACACAGCCAACGCCCCGTTTTAACTAGCCCGGCCAATTGTGCAAACCCAGCCTGTTTGTAAGCTGAGCTTATGTAAATGTGAGAATTCCAGCCTGTGCCATGTTGTAACTTAGTGGCTGCCCTGAAGCTCTTGCCTCAGTGAAGGGATGTCGAGCTGACTTTTGGGAAGGGAGGGGACCACACCTGGAGCCACGAGGGAGGGGCTCGGGCAGAAGATGAAGTCCAGAAGTAGAAGAACGGGTGAGAAGGAAAATCAAAAGAATCCCGCCTTGATTTGGCTTAGTGTGCAGGTAGTCCTCGACTTACTGCCATAATTGAGCCCAAAATTTGTGTCGTTAAGCGAGAGATTTCTAAAGTGAGTTTTGCCCCGGTTTACTTGCAGCTTATTAAGTGCATCCCTGCAGTCGTTAAGTCATTAAGACGGTCATTAAGCGAATTGGCTTTCCCCCATTGACTTGGCTTCTCAGAAGGTTACAGAAGGAGATCACGTGACCCTGGGACACTGCAACCGACATAAATATGAGTCAGTTTCCAAGTGCCCACATTTTAACCCCGTGACCACGGGGACGCTGCAACGGTTGTTAAGTGTGGAAATCGGTCATAAGTCCCTTCTTTCAGTGCCGTTGTTACTTCGAACAGTCACTAAATGAATGGTTGAGGACTATAAAAGGAACAGAGAAGGAAGAGCTGTCAAGATGCGGTTATTCTACCCTACGAGAATGAAGTAGCATTCTTGGACCCCCTGCCTGACAAGTGACGTCCTTGAGCCAGTGCCCAGCTCAGGTGACGTTGCTGTACCTTTCCCCCCCCCCC
>JAKJMR010018582.1:111103-127077 GCA_024449315.1 Daboia siamensis | reverse complement strand
GCATCCCTGCGTGCTGCTTTTTACTTGGAAGCACCTTAACGAACCATTGACTTCGTGAGACCATCTCACAAAAATTCTATCAGCCTGTGCCCTGCTTCATTTTGTACTCCAAGGCCAAACTTGCCTGTTATTCTGGTTATCTTTTGGCTTCCTACTTTAGCATTCCAATCCCACATGATGATAAGGACATCATTTTTTGGTGTTAGTTCTATAAGGTGCTGTAGGGCTTCATAGCAGTTATAAAATTTTAGTACCAACCAAGCTAGTCCAGGAATACCACCCAGAGTTCTCAAAATGGTCTTATCTAGGACTGATTGCTCTGTGGGGTAGAATAATAAGACACATGCCCAGCTGTAGTGTGAGTTTCAGAAAGTGAGAAAGAATAACCTCCACAATAGTGCAATATGAAAAATGTGCAAATCATTTTACTACTGTTATTAGGAGAATCAGGTAAAAGTTGCAGATGAGGTATAATACAGTACATGCCCAGGTGGAGAGATTACCAATAAAGAAGTTAAGAGCAGCACTTCGTTTTTTACAAGTTGCTTATAACTTGTTTTCAGACAAAATGTAATGAAATGAAATCTGCAGCGACAATAGCCCCTTCCATTAGGACAGGGCTTTTCAACCAGTGGTATGGGTACCACCTGTGGTACATTGGCACCTGGCAGGTGGTACCCGACCATTCTAGAGAAGTGGTAGCGAGGGAGGGGAATGAGCTGAACTGGTGGCAGCAACGCACAAGCCTGAGTGAGAGATGGCTGGAGCTGCAGGGCTGTCAGGGCTCAGCGGAAGCACCAGGATCAGTGCCAGGCTCCAGCTGGAGCTTGGCGCTGATCCTGACACTTCTGCTGAGCCCAGAGGAAGCGCTGATCAGCTGGAATGTTGCAGCATCTCCAGGGTCTTGTGATTTACATTCAGATGTTTGGCAAATGATTCATATTTATGATGGTCACAGTGTCCCAGGGTCATGTGAAGTGACCAAAACCTGCTGCAACCACCCAGCAGAGGGGAAGGAATAAAAACCAAACACCCCTCTACCCCACCCCCACTGCCCATCCTCAACAGAAATGCTCACAACAATGAAAACCTCAGACAGAAGGAAGAGCACTACCGGGCAGGCAGACAGGTGTCTTGCTTGGCTGTGCTTGGGGGGCACTTTTTTCAGTGCCACTGTAACTTCAAACAGTCACTAAGCAAACTGTTGTAAGTCAAGGACTACCTGTACTTCATCATTTTTTTTCCTTTTTTTTTTGGTCATGAAATTTTTGACACCTTGCTAGGCGACTGGTGGTACTCGGATGTGGCCATATCCTAAAAGTGGTACAATGGGTGAAAAGGTTGAAAAGCCCTGTGTTAGGAAATCTGTGCCAATTTTTTGGTACCAAAGAAAGGTGTTGCTGAGGATGTCTGATACCCACTCCTGAATGTAGTAGAATTGATTGTTGCAGGCAATGACTACAGAAGAGTAATCCACTGATCTTCTATAATGGGTGTTATCATGAAGGGCAAGGAAGGGGATGATGACATCATCATGAAAATGCTTTGAATAAATACTTACATCAAACATAGGACAAAATTTTGTGGCATCTATGTATGTGCTATTGCTTAAGAGTTGTTTCAGTTTGCATAAATACTTGGTTCTTCTCCATAAATATGTTTATGTTTGTTTATGTTTATTGAACTTATATACCGCCCTTCTCCCGTAGGACTCAGGGCGGTTCACAAGGAATTTAAAATAACAATACAAATTACAAAAGTTAAGAACAATTAAAATAATTAAATTTAGTCCTTGAATAAAATAAAACCCCTGTTAAACTCCAATTAAAACCCAATTAAAATAAAATTAAAATTAAAATTCTCAGCCCTGGCCGGAAAGCTCAAAGAGCCAGGTCTTCAGGTCCCAGAGGAATGAATGAAGGTCAGGCGCAGTCCTGAGCTCTACGGGCAGCTGGTTCTAAAGGGCAGGCGCACCCACAGAGAAGGCCTTCCCCCTGGGTGTTACCCGCTGGCAATCTTTTGCCGGCAGTACCCTGAGAAGGCCCTCCCTGTGGGAGCGCACAGGACGAAGGGAGCTTGATGCCGGCAGCAGGTGTTCCCTCAACTATCCCGGACCCAAGCCTATATGATCTGCCTATAATTTCTAGGAATAGAGATTGGGTACAATAAAGCAGAAGCATTTGTACAAAGAATAAAATTAAAGAATGCCTATAATCTACAAGATTAAGTGGCATGATAAATTATGACATTGTTGCAAAGATTTTTCCCACTTGAGAGTAGATTAATCAGTCACTGAAATCTAATAACCACCTTGTAACATCCCAATCATATTGCTTTATATAAAAGACAAAAATTGTATTACTATTATTATTGTAGCAGAAGTTGTAACATTAGCTTTTGCAGCCTTCCAGAGGCATAAATTGTGATGTAAATTGTTGATTTCTAGAGTAAAAAATATGTGGGTATTTATTTTTCTGCCTAAAAATTCAGTAATAGTACCAATAATACTGAAAATTAACAATTTTGCAATTGAACTTTGGTACCATGGTCTGGCAGATTCTTTGGGGACCAGCAACAATGTCTAAGACAAAATGCAGCCAACTTGGTTAAAATTAATTGTGCTCTGAGATAAAATAATCATAGCAATGTAAGTTCCTCAGGTAGAACAGACTAAACTATAAAGAAAAACATAACAAAATAAAGGAGAATAAAATAGTTTGACAAAATATCAAGATCTGTAAATAGATAGTGGGTAATCTGCAGATAGCAGAATAGCTAACTTCATATACATATATACACATACTAAAATATGATACAGATGCACATATTCAGACATATATACAGTGGTTTTTTTTGTAAAAGAAAAAGGTGCCGGAACTCACACATGTCATACAACCCGCCTTGCCTACACTACAAGGTTCCATCCAAAAAAGGAGCCAGAACTCCGTTCTGAGCATTCTATGAGAAAAAAAGCCCTGCATATATATAAAGAGTGTGTGTGTCCTTGTAAGAAAATATAATTAGGCAGCAGTTGCTAAGTGAAACCGTGACTGCACTTATGATTTTACTTCAACTTTCCTTTGCTTTACAGACCTGCAAAGCTCATAAATCCAAGGACTGGCCACAAGTTAATTTTTTATCACAATTATTACTTTGAACACTCAATGTATGAATCAGATACTAAAAGAGGACTACGTGCAATCATAATGCCATTAGAACTATTGTAGGAAGTGTTGTAAAGGTGTCAGAACCCATTCCATTTCATTTCTATCTATCCCCCCTGACCCAAAATCAAATCTCACCTTTCCCTGGGTTCTGCCATACTCACAAGGGATGTGCCCATGGGTTTATTGCCTCTGCTTCCTCTATCTGCTACAATGTAAACTTTTGCTTTCATTTACTGCCTCTGCTTTCTCTATCTGCTACAATGTAACATTTTGCTTTCCCACATTATATCTCTCTCTGAATTTTCTCTCCCTAAACTGTCAGCTAGAACAAGGGAGGGAATAAGGAATGTAACCTCCATGCCTGGCTTATTTCTACGCTCTCAGAGAAAGGTGTGAAGAGCCACTGACCATTGCTGTGTGAACAGGAGATGGGCCAATGTTATCTCCCCTTTTCCCATGATGGAACTAAAACCTGGGGATTGGTCATCCCACACTGGCGGATGGACTATGGGGTGGGGTCTTGCTTGGGGATACCTTAACCTATCATTCTGCATGGGAAATCTCAGATCCTGTCTATTATGCCTGCTATCAACTACTCTTAAGAAAGGTTCCTGTTGGAAGAAATTGTTTTCAAGAGTTCTGCTTTTTTAAGATGTGGGATTGAAGTGGGTTCTGACAGGATCTGCAGTAACAGTCAACCAGGAAGGAAGGAAGGAAGGAAGGAAGGAAGGAAGGAAGGAAGGAAGGCCCTTACTGGGGGGACTTTGCAAAATCCACAATGTCAGACAAAAGGGCAGGGAAGGAAGAACCCGTCATGAAGGGGGAGCCCTCCCTCTGGCCAGGACCCTGTCAGCTGTCGGGATCCAAGATGTCCTACTCCTCAGAAGAAGAAGAGATGGAGACGCGGAGGCACAAACCTCAGTGGTCGATGGTTGTTGAAAAGAAAACCGAATGGGAGAAGAGATCAAGAAAAGTAACTCTGAGGTGAGGAAGCCACCAACCTGGATGGAAGCAAGAAATGGAGAGATTCCTTCACCTTAGCAAAGAGGAAGGAGATTGCGTGGACCACTCAAACTGGATCTTGGAGAAAGCTATTGACCTGATGAGAAACCTGAAACCTGAAAGCTATTGATCTGATGAGAAACCTGAACCCCACAGCTGCACCATTACCTTGGGCTGCAGTCAGAGAGACACTGAGGGGGAATCTGAAGCTGAAGTCCTGGGGACGTCTGCCGAGACGGCAGAGACAGCAGCCACCATTTTGGCAGCCCCCACTCCCCAGCGACCCGCAGCTGCCAATCGAGATGTGAGACATCACCAACAACGACGAAGGCACCAATCCACCACGAAATTTGGGGGAGAATCATGACGTTTCTAACTCAAGTCCTCAGCTACATGGAAGAATACGGATGAGACATCCCAAAAGACAAAGCCCATATCCGAATTGTGCAATCCACTCTGGACAGGGTGGCCGCAGACTGGATCGTGGACCTGCATGACTTCAATGCCTCAGAGCTCCACAACTTCAATCACTTCATGTCCTCACTGAGAAGGCAATTTGAGGACCCCCTGGTGACCAAAAAGCCCGTGAGAGGATCAAAACATTGAAGCAAAGCAGACACCCAGTAGCCAAATATACCCAAGAAAGCAATGGAAACATGGTCATCTGGGTGGTTACGATCCTCTTTTCAAAACAAGTGCATTTTATCCCTTGCCAAAAAATCCCCACCGCAAAATCTTTAGCGAAACTATTTGTGCAGCACATCTACAGACTGCATGGGGCACCCCAATGCATCATATCAGATGGGGGGGGGGGTGCAATTCACAACAGAGTTTTGGAAAGAATTTCTGTCCCTCTTAGGAACCACCCAAGGACTGTCATATAGTCATCATCCTCAGACTAATGGATCAACTGAACGTTCAAACTCAGTACTTGAGCATTATTTAAGGTGCTTTATTAATTTCCAGCAAACGAATTAGATGGACCTACTTCCTTTCACAGAAGTTGCCTACAACAACGCAGTCCACTCCAGCACAGGTTATACTTCCTTTCAAGTAGCCACCAGCCAAAGTTTCAACCCTATGCCAGAACTAACCTCAAATGAACCGTCAATCCCATCACTAAAAGACTGGATATCCCAATTACAAAACACCTGGTCAGTGGTTAGGAAAGCCTTAGATGAAGTTAAACAAGCACACAAAACACAAGCGGGGGGAAAAAGAGTCAAACCTAAACCATTCACTGTAGGAGAAATGGTATATTTGTCTACAAAATACCTAAAACCTATGCAACCCTCTAAAAAACTTGGTCCAAAATATATAGGACCTTTTCCAATTAAAAGAATCATAGACCCAGTGACAGTAGAATTAGAATTACCAAAGAACCTCAGACAAATACAACCAATATTTCACTGCAGCCTGCTGAAACGAGAACAACAGTCAGGCTTTTGGCCAAAAATCCCCCACCACCACCAATCATGGTTGAAGGAGATAAAAGAATAAAATAAAATAAAATAAATATAATAAAATATATTTTATATTTTATAAAAGAAATCTTAGATTCTAGAAAATACCATGGGGCAACCCAATACCTAGTAGCATGAAAACACCTTCCCTCATCACAGAATGAGTGGGTCCACAAACGTCACATTACAGCACCCAAACTGTTAAAAAGTTTCATATAGAATATCCCAACAAACCCGACTAACCTCTATACCTGTTTTATTTCTCTACAGGTGGATCTCTCCCATTTTTAAGGGGGACAGAATGTCAGAACCCATTCCATTTCATTTCTATCTATCCCCTCTGATCCAAAATCAAATCTCACCTTTCCCTGGGGAGGTGAGGATGTTCCCGTGGGTTTATTGCCTCTGCTTCCTTTCATGAGAGGGCAGCATTTGGGGGGAGTGAAGCTGTCCCCTTCCCCCCCCCCAAGCCACCAGCTAAGCAAGATGCCCACCTGCCTGCACTCTTTCCCTTGTCCAAGGTTTTCATTGCCGTATTTCTGCTGAGAATTGGGAGGGGGGCGCTGTTTGGTTTGTATTCCCGTCTGCTGGGTGGTTGCAGCAGGTTTTGGTCACTTCCGCTGTGCTGGGTGGTAACCCATAAAACAAGTTTTTTTGGGGGGAATCCCCATTCCGGTTGCTAAGCTTGTTTAAACCCTCTTCCTCCTCCTTCTCACTGGAACCCCCCTTTGCCTGCAACTGTGGGGCAGGAAGACCCCTGCCGGGCCAGAGATGATGGGGATCTGCTCTCTGCAGAGTAGGGGCAGGGTTACTATGCTCCCTGTCAATCAAGTTTGACTTCCTTTCCTTGCCAGCCTCTCTTTGTCCTGAGCCCCTCATGCTGGGTAACTGTTGCCACCCAAGTACTGTTTTAAAGTTAGGAAATCTTTGGGGGAATAACCAACTAGCACTCCAACATGCCCCCCACACCTACACTTTAAGTGCAGAAGCCGCACCCCCCTCCAAAGCCCCAGCAAACACCTATCATCTTCTTTGAGTCAACCAGGAGGAGAGAAGGGGATAGAACAGTGCAAAGATTAATGTCAGAGAAACAGGCACAAGGTTCCCATCAAAAGTGTGGTAAATGGGTGTACAGATAGTCCTCAACCTACGACCACAATTGAGCCCAAAATTTATGTTGCTAAGTGATTAATTTGTTAAATGAGTTTTGTCCCATTTTATGACTTTTCTTGCCACATTTGTTAAGTGAATCACTGTTAAATTAGCAACACAGTTCTTAAGTGAATCTGGCTTCCTCCATGGACTTCGCTTGTCAGAAGGTCGCACAAGGGGATCACATTACCCTGGGACACTGTGACCGTCATAAATATGAGTCAGTTGCCAAGCATCTGAATGTTTTTTACAAGACCCTGGGGATGCTGCAACAGTGATAAGTGTGAAAGATGGTCATAAGTCACTTTTTTTAAAAAAATTTATTAAATATTTACAGACACATACATATTAAGTATATACATTCCAAATTAAGAAAGGGAGAAAAATAAACAAACATTTAACAAACATACATATAAACTAACTGGGGGTTAAAATCCCCTGTACAGTTACACATAGTTACATCCCAGTAAATCTTAAATCTTATTTATCGTTGTCTATTTCGACTATTAAATATTATCATGAAAATTACTATGAAGTGTCATATTAACTATTCTAGATTTGTTCTGTTTTTTAACCAATCATACCATCGTTCCCAATTGGTATAATACATAAATTCTTGTTTCTGTTTTAATATATAGGTTAGTTTATCCATTTCAGCGCAATTCAAAATCTTATTAATTAACATTTGGTCTGTTGGAATATTTATATCTTTCCACTGTTGAGCGAAGGTTATTCTCGCTGCTGTTGTAACATGTACAAAAAGATACCAGTCTTGTCTATTAATTACTTTTGGTTTTATACCAAGTAGGTAAGAGTCCAGAAGCAGAGGAAAAGTGACACCAGTTATTTGCTTTAACCAGTTTTGGACCTTCTCCCAATATTTCTTACTCTGAGGGCAAGTCCACATTTCCAGCATTTATCAGAGGCATCTGGAAACATTTTGGCTATTCTAGCTGGCGGCAAATACCATCTAAATAACATTTTGAAATAGTTCTCTTTAAATGCCAAATGTTAATTTCATCGTTCTGGCCCATATTGTCTGCCATTCCTCTTGTTGGATCGACCTCCCTATATTTCTCCCCCAGGCTATCATTGTATCTTTCACGATCTCATCATCTATGTATCTGGCTAGGAGGAGATTGTACATTCAGGAAATAAATTTTAGTCCGGGGCCTTCCAAACTTTTATCAAGGGGTTGACTAATTTGAGAGATGCCATATTCCTGTTTATCCTTAGAAAACCTGGTTTGGATTTGAATATATGACCACCAAACTAAATCTATACCTTGTATCTGTAAATGTTCTCTAGATTTCAGGTTCCCTTCTTCATCCATCAAAATCTTGTAGGACCAGTTTCTTTTCAGATTGTGAACAGTCGGCTGGGTTGTTATCTCCAATGGGACCAGCCATTTGGGAATCTTGGTATACATTCGTTTTTTAACTTTTTGCCAAATTCTGATCAAAATTCTCCTAATGTAGTGGTTAGTAATGTACTTGGATGGAGTTTTTTGATATAACCATAAGGTTGAGTGCCATCCTTGGTTAAGGTCAAAGCCTTCAATAGTTAATATACGTTTCCTCGACAGGGATACCCAATCTTTAATCCAAAGGAGTGCAGAGGCTTGGTAGTATAACTCCCAGTTTGGAAGTCCCAATCCCCCCCTCATTTTGTGTTCCTGGAGCATTTTTCCCTTTATTCGTGGTTTTTTACCCCGCCAAACAAATTTCCCTATTGCTTGATCCAATTTCCTAAAAAATTTGTTGTCTAAATTTACGGGGGCCGTTTGAAATAAAAAGATCCACTGTGGGAGAATATGTGCCTTAATTGTGGCAATTCTGCCCAAAAAAGATAATTGAATATTTTTCCACCTGTCAAGGTTTTGTAGTGTACTGGCAAATAATTTATCATAATTCAATTCTTTAATATTGGAACATTTATTAGTTAATTCAATTCCCAAGTACTTTACTTTTTTAACAAATTTTAATCCCATAATTCCTTCTATTTCTTTTTTCTTTACATCAGTTAAGTTTTTGGACAACATTTTGGTTTTTTCTCTATTAATTTTCAATCCTGCCACCTCACCATATTGTTCTATCTTTTTTACTAAATTTGGCCCAGAGATTAAGGGGTCCTCTAACACAAACACCAAATCGTCAGTGAAAGCCTGAAGTTTATATTCTTCTCCTCTAATTTTGAGGCCCCTAATAGACTCATCTTGTCTAACTATATCAAGAAGTGGTTCCAGAGCCAAAACAAACAATAATGGAGAAAGAGGACAACCTTGTCTAGTGCCCTTAAAAATTCCAAATTCTCCAGACATCGCTCCATTAAAAAGAAGCCTAGCTGACTGTTCAGAATATATTGTTTGAATTGCACTCATAAATTTAGGGCCAAATTCCATTACTTTTAATTGATACATAATAAATTTCCAGTTAACTCTATCAAAAGCTTTTTGTGCGTCTACAAATATCATCGCCATGGGCCTATCTGAAAGTTTCTGGTAGTATTCCAATACATTTAAAATTATTCGCACATTATCATTAAGATGTCTATAGGGTAAAAAGCCATTTTGGTCTTGGTGAATAAAGTGGGAAAGAAATATTTTAAGTCTTTCTGCCAAAATGGTCGTAAAAATTTTGTAGTCTACATTCAATAACGAAATTGGTCTGTAATGTTGGATCAACGTCAAATCCGAATCAGGTTTAGGAATTAAGGAAATATGAGCCTCTCTCCAAGATTCGGGCATTTTTGCATCAGTTAAAATATTATTAAATATATCCCTTAATTGAGTACCTAACAGGTCAATAAATTCCTTATAAAATTCACAAGGTAAGCCATCCGGGCCTGGAATTTTCCCACCTGTTTGTTTTTTAATAGCTTCCTCAACTTCCTCTATAGTTATTTCCTTATTCAGAAGTTGTCTAAAAGAATCCGAGATCGGTTGGGGGCGATAATTCTGAAAATATTGTTCTAACTTACTTTGTGGACATTCTTCCTCACTATAAAGTAGTCTATAAAATTCTTGTGCGATTTTTAGTTTTTGTTCCTTATTAATCACCAGGTTACCATCCTGATCTTGTAAATAGTCTATCCATTTTGCTCTTTGTTCCTTTCTTAATCTGTAACTTAACCACTTCCCCGGTTTATTAGCGTGTTCAAAGTACCTCTGTCTACTCCTCTTAATTTTATCTGCCAGCTCTTTTTGATCAATCAAAAAAATCTCATGTTAAATCAAATCTTTTTTTTCTTTATGCTGGGAATTTTGGGGATCTAATTGCAGCACCTCCTCAATTTTTGATAATTTTGAAAATAACTCAATCTTTTTAATCTTTCTTGTTTCCAACTGTGGGCCGAATGTTTTATAGCGAGCCCTCTCACTACTGATTTAGCTGTGTCCCAAATAATTTGCAGAGAAGTATCCTCTCTTTTGTTTTCTGTAAAGAAAAATTCTAACTCCTTTTTGGTACTTTTGAGAAATTCCTCATCTCTCATTAAATCTGATCTCATAGACCACTTCGCCCTTTTTTTGGGAGGTCCTGCCCATTTGACTATTAAAGGGTGATGGTCTGCCCATACATTGGTGTCTATCTCTACCTCTATGATGGTCTCTTTGATTTCAGATGTTGACCAAAACATATCTATTCGAGACCATGAATAGTGGCTGGGGGAAAAATAAGTGAATTGTTTCTGAGTAGGATGCAAATCTCTCCATATGTCTGAAAGTCCAGTTTGGGTTACTAGCTTATCCCATATTTTGGGCAAAATTTTCCTTTGTCTTTTTATGTATTTTGGGGGGCCTGCCCCTGGTTCATAGTTTTTATTGACATCTTTAATCGCATTAAAGTCCCCCAAAATACAAATATTTTCATAATCAAGATTAGTTAGTTTCTTATATAACTTTTTTAAAAAAGTTTTCTGATCCGTATTAGGCGCATATACAACTACTAATAATACCTGATTGAAACCTATTTTAGTTTCTAGCGCTAGTATTCTTCCCTCTTTATCAGAGTACACTTGTTGTGTCACTAATCCTTTGCAGTCATACACAGCAATACCTTGTTTTTTTCTGATTGGCCAAGGATACATATAATTTCCCCAATTGGGGGCACTCTAATACTTTTTGATGGTTTTTACATATATGAGTTTCTTGTATACAAATCAAATCGCAATTTTGTTTTCGTAAGTTAAGCCAAATTCTTTTCCTTTTAGCAGGGGCATTTAATCCGTTAATATTAACGGAAAACAAATATAATTCTTCTTCCGTACTCTTACTTACCTGCGGCCTTTTGTCTCTGTGATCTAGTTTCAACTTGTAGCCCTGTTGCATCTCCAGTCCTATTGTTGCCATTCATCCTCTTTCCTTGGTCATCTTGCTGCTCTATACTGGGTTCTTGTGAAATTTCTTCCATACTCTTGCTTTCTGTTTCTCCTTCACTTTCTCGATCAAATAAGGCAACTTGTGTTTCATAAAAGTCCTGTGCTTCCTGAAGTGACTCCAGTTTAAACCTTTGAGTCTGCCACATGAATGATATTCCTTCTGGTAATAGCCAATGGTACCGAATCTTATATTTCCTTAAAAAAGTTGTAAGAAATTCAAACTGTCTTCTCGTATCTCGCACTCTCTTTGGTATTTGTGGCAGTACTGCTTGCTATACGTTTTCCCTTGTATGTAAATACTTCGAGCCTGGTTTTCTGGAGTATCTCATCTCGAATTAATTTTTTAGTAAAACGGATATGTACTTCTTTGGGTAGATTATTACGTCTGGCATAACTAGTATAAATGCGATAAACTTCGTCCACATCTCTTAATATCTCGGTTTGGTCCCTTTCCAAAATCCCAGCCATAACTTCTCCCATCACTTCTCGAAGGCATTCCTCTTTTTCTTCCATTATATTTTGGAAACGTAGGAAGTTCCCAGATTTATCCATTTCCAGCATCACCATCTCATTTTCCAATCGTTTGTTGACTCTGGCAAGATGGGCATCCATCTTCCCCACTTTCTCATCCGTTTTGGCGATTTTCGTTTCTATAATTTGTAGTTGATCTTCATGTTTAATTAAAATATTCTGTATTTCCTCAAATCTTGTATGAAATTGTCTAGTCTCATCTGTCAATATTGCCACATTCGATTTTAGTTCCTCCAGAACCTTAGATGTAGATTCTTGATTATTGACCAAGGTATCTTGGTTCATAAGAACCGTATCTTGTATTGATTTAAGCATATCTTGCCATTCTTGGGGTATAGTTAAGGATTGGCTTACAACTGGGATATCTTCTGCAAATTTCTTCAGCATCTGTGGAATCGTTGTCATAGGTGAGGAAGAAGCTGTAAGTGTCTTCTTTTTAAGGGATGTGGTGGTGGTAGTTGTTGCCATCATTAGGAATTCTAAAATGTCTCTCCAGCCAATTGTACACCACCACGTTCTCTTATCTATATCATTCAGTTTCACATTAATAATACATTCCTTTTGCCTTCCTAATCTCGAATTCCACTATATTAATATTCTAATGTAATTCTAAAGTCAAAAAGGGTACATAAATAGATTAAGTTAAGTTATAATAATTAACCTATTATTAATTTCAATATATTTTAAATAAGGTATTTTCAGCTTCTAATATTAATATTACTTACTTTTGTAGCTTAATATTAATAACTAATAATAACAATCTTACACACTATTAATAATAATAATCTTAGTCAATATAAGTTTGATTAAACAGCCGGATTAATATTAATATTTAACTACAAATAAAAATTAGTAGCCAATGACCAAACTAATTCCAGAAAATAATTCCTAAAAAAAAAGGAGCTATAATTAATTAAAGTTAAATTGTAGGATAAGTTCATTTAGTCGTTTAATCACTAGATGGGAGTAGAGATCACAACTTTGTTTAGAAGACAGTAAGCAGATCAAATTTGACAGTTCATGCAAATGGCGTCTCTATCTCTATTCTGAGAAAGAGAAAAAATAAGCATAAAGTTTAAATCCGTCGGTATCCTTTCCCAACACAGGTCAAAATAATCTTGTCTTGTAAGCAGCAGCAAAGACAATATTATTTCCAAAAATTAAACCTCTCCAATCGGCTGTCAAACATTTTGTAACAGTTCGCCTTTTATTTTCCTTGCCACTTTCTCCACTCATGCTAGTTCACGTCAGCTGAGTCCAAACTCTTAAGAACGAGCTTCCAGTTTGCTTTCCTCATATTATTCAAAGTTAGAATAGATCGCGGTTTAGAACAGATAAGATTACCGGGATGTTCTAGCTTCCAGTTTACAGCAAGTCACGGCTCCGGGACGCCATTACAGACATCTTCTTGACGCGTCCGATCCCGGGGAGTTCTTCAGCTTCCCTTCACAGTTGCACTCTGCTTCGGAGCTGGAATGCTCCCCTCACTTTCCCCAGGCTTTTCCCGCTCGAGGATGGCTTTGATTTGCATCAAACGCGGCAAACGGAGCTGTCGGCTTCAGGAGAAAGTCCCTAGCATGCTCCGCTCTGCCGTGACGTCTGCCGGAAGTCCCATAAGTCACTTTTTTCAGTGCTGTTGTAACTTCAAACAGTCACTAGGTAAACTGTTGTAAGTTGAGGACTACCTGTACTTTATCACTTTTTTCCTTTTTTTTTTTGGTCATCAAGTTTTTGACACTTTGCTAGGTGACTGGTGGTACTTGGTTATTGCCATATCCCTAAAAGTGGTACAATGGGTGAAAAGGTTGAAGAGCCCTGTTCTATGGTACCCCTCTCTGTCTCTAGAGAGATTACACAATTATTGAAATCCACACTGTCTAAGATCAAGACCAATACCTGTTGGTACACTATGGCTTTTACAGAACCAGCAATTTCCCACACTCACTGACAGTTTCTTAGTTATTCAGTCCTTGGCACACGATTTAATGAAGATTCAGAAGAAGAACTAAGAGACTAGCCTAAAGGCATGGAAGTGCTAACAGGAGAGGAACACTGCGGGTCCTGTGTGATGTGCCTCAATTGTGTGCTGAATGAAATCTCAGTGTGATTTATCCTCCCTTTTCTAAGCAAAGTGCTGAAAAATGCTCTTCAAAAATCAGCTCCCAACTGCTTATATGTTGCTTTGCCGGCATTTTGGATACTGATGTCTCTAGTTTGTCTTCCGGATTTGTTGCCTGATTGTTTACTAGTCTCAATTCATACCCGATCAATTTGACCATGAACAGAATAAATCTTTAACAGCCCTGAAAAATGACTATTTGAAATCTATTTATTTTCTACACACTATGAAATAGCCTGAGATTACAGCCTACTAATTAATATTCTAATAGCCAGATAGCCAGCACAGAAAATTAAAATTGTAATCTGGATCATCCGGTCAAATTATTTCCAATAGAGGTGTTTTATGTGCCACTTAGAAGGGACACGGTGGCTCAGTGGGTTAGGACGCTGAGCTTGTCGATCAGAACGTCAGCAGTTTGGCGGGTTGAATCCCGAGTGCCGCGTAACAGAGTGAGCGTCTTGTTACTCGTCCCAGCTTCTGCCAACCTAGCAATTCGAAAGCACGTAAAAAGGCAAGTAGAAAAATAGGGACCACTACGGTGGGAAAGTAACAGCGTTCCATGCGCCTTTGGCGTCTAGTCATGCCAGCCACATGACCACGGAGATGTCCTCAGACAAGCGCTGGCTCTTCAGCTTTGAAATGGAGATGAGCACTGGTCCCTAGAGTCAGAAATGACTAGCACGCACGTGCAGGGGAACCTTTACCTTTTCCTTTATGTGCCACTTAGTAACTAGGATTAGGAGACCATAGGCAGCAGCTGGAAATGTCTTCTAACAGCTTTTTATGCAGAAGATTGTCTTAAAAGTAGGGCACATAACCAAACTAATCTTGCATATTAGATAATCCAGAAAAGTGTTTCAAAATAATGTTTGATGGGGAAAATATTTCTTTCCGTGCTATTTTAGAACTTCCTTGGGAAAAAGAACCATTATTCCACCTGCTTACTGGACTTCTGCATGGATTAACATTTTCTATTAGAAAGAGATAGTCAACTTGCCTTTGCAATTTGACCATCCTTGCTTTCCAATTTAATTAGTTGAGTGTAGACAATATATTATAATATTTTATAGGTCTTGTGTTATCTTTCTGTCTTTTGAACCTTTTTTGATAACTAATTAATTATACCTTTTTATTGTGTTTTTTTCTCTTATGGAAGAATGCATGGCAAGAATTAACGAACAGCTTAAGGAAGGCTGATTCTGGCTGACATTTAAGGGGAAAAAAATACTAATAGCAAGATCATTGTGACAATGGAATTAACTGACTAAAAGATCTAATGGGAAGCTGTTCACTGGATATGTTCAAGCAGATGCCAGATAGCCAGCTTCTAGGGATGTTTTAAATTGATAACTGCACTAAGCAGGAGCTCAGACTTAATGGCCTAAATATCTCTTTCAACTCTAATTTTATGTGCCCTTAAGCAGCTTTAAACTCTTAGTGGAAAAACAGTGGCAAATATTTTAAATAGTTCTATACGCTAAATATTTCTGAGAAAAACAGAACAATGACAAGCCCTTTCTTAATCCTTTATTTCTTAATATTCTATGTCAAAAAAACTCTAACCTGATGTCATCAATTCACTGCTAAGACCTCCTAGACCAAAAAAATATTTTGTTGGCTTTCAAGCTAGTCTCTAGATTAAAGATCCAGTTTTCATCGAAATGATTGAACATTCTTGTGCAAAAGCTACACTTTAGTCATGTTTATGGAATACTGGCCAAAATATTCCTAAACCGAATAAACTGTGCTTGAATTATGGACTGTTTGGAAATTGAAAGTTGGTTGCTGGATGCAATATCCATTTTTAACACCATGTCTTGGCAGTAATTCTTGGCTTTCAAGGCACTTTATTCCATATTCAGATCTGCCTGCTTTTCAGAAGAGTCTTAGACACTCCAGTTAGATTAGGCTTTAACATAAGCCATAAACACAAAGATAATTTGCCAGTCAAAATTTTTGTGTAGATCTATGTTCCAGAGTATAAAATCAGGGAAGGATGGAGATGTTTCATCCTGCTTTGTTTCTGACTATTTGCACCTCAGTTGGTGAACTTCAGCAACTTATACATTATTATGTAATAATAGGAGATGAGGCTAGCCATAGATAGATAGATAGATAGATAGATAGATAGATAGATAGATAGATAGATAGATAGATAGA
>JAKJMR010018582.1:95627-111093 GCA_024449315.1 Daboia siamensis | reverse complement strand
AGATAGATAGATAGATAGATAGATAGATAGATAGATAGATAGATAGAGAGACAGACAGACAGACAGACAGACAGACAGACAGACAGACTTTACTGTCTTTTTTTACTGTGGGCACAATGGCACACATTAAAAATGAAATTTAGTTGCTTGCTCTTAAAGTATACACATACATAATACACATTTAAACTTAGTATAAACAACATATGTATAGACCTACACCCTTATATATAAGTAACATATAAATATTAATCACTGTCCATCTTGAATACATAACAGAAGGAGGAAGCTTTAGAGTTCACAGGGTTAATACTATATGGAACAAAACTGTGACTGAATCTGGATATTCTGCTTCAGGTACCGTGGAGCGTCCTCCCAGAAAGTAACAAGGAAAACAGGTCATGAAGAGGATGTGTAGTGTCCCAGACAATCTTGCGGACCCTGCTCAAGCAACACTTATATGCTATGTCATGGATGGAAAGGAGGGAACTGCCAATAATCTTTTCAGCCATCCTCACCACTCTCTGGACCGCCTTCCTGTCTGAAGAGAGACACAGGCAGAGGATAATGCACTCACTCTCTGCTAGGTATTTCTCTAATATAGCCAGTTTGCCTTACTAAATATCTTAACAAAAACTGAAATAATTTAAGCAGGCTGTTAAGAAAGGAAATTCTACAAAAAGGGAAGGGGATTAAAGTTTATTTGGTATGTACCTCTTCCCAATAATGAGAAAGAGGCAGTAGAAGAAGAAGCACTGAGCACAGACACAGACAGACATCTGATATAAAGGTAATTGGACAATTAATACAACTTAAAAAGCAGTTGAAGACAGAATAGGATAAATATGCTATGGGAGTAACTAAAGTTTTGGCAAGTATGTCTGAGCAAATCAATAAACAACTTAAGAAAATGCTATGAGAAACAGCACATATAGCCCAGGCTGCCAGCAAAGCTTATGACAAATATCTGAGCGATAGACATGGCTCAAAAGAATATTACTGAAATAAAGGTTGAGTTGGCAGATTTACAGGATCATAGCAGGAGAAATAACTTAGGGGTCAAAAAAGTGTCAGAGAAAACTTGAGCAAGCATTCTGAGTACTTACCTCATTTCTAAAATTAATGACCTGAGCATTGATTTGACTTATTTATTTTTTTATTTTTATTTTAATCCCATTTATATCCCGCCCTTCTCCGAAGACTCAGGGCGGCTTACAATTTAAGCACAAACCAATGTGCTTAGCAATAACACATAAAGATACTGAACATGCCCTCCTAGGAACATGCAGAAACCTAGAGATATTTAGGTTGCTAAATTCAAATATAAAAGATAAAATTATGAGAAAATCATATGAACTGGAGGAGGTGAGGGAATATTTTTCCAAGATATCAGTGTAGCTACATTAAAGTGTAGAAAAAAATTCAAACCACTGCCCAAAAACCTATGCAGAATTATATTTAATACAAGTTGGGATTCCTTTCAAGTTACTTTTATGACACAAGGATGAAAAAATTGTTTCTATTTTGACTGACATTCATACATTGTTAGCTGAATTGTCTAACAGGGTATGAGCCATATTGGCACAGTGGTTAGAATGCAGTATTGCATGTGAATTCACTGCTCACTGCCAGGAGTTTGATCCTGACCAGCTCAGGACTGACTCAGCCTTTCATCCTTCCGAGGTGGGTAAACTAAGGATCCAGATTTTTGGAGGCAATATACTGACTCTGTAAATTGCTTAGAGAGGGAATAAATATTAATATATTGGGGCACTGATACAAATTTAATATTTTTGAATGGTTATACAATGGTATACAAATTAGTATATATGTTTCAAAGATGCAGAGTAGATGGAATTGCATCACACAGATACATAAAACTGTATTTTCCAGTTTTCCTTTGATTTGCAAATGAAAGTTTGCAATAGATGTGTTAATGTGATTTTAGGAGATACCATACATTTTATGTTTGTGTTCCCCCCCCCCTCCAAAAAAAACCCCTCATGCTGCTAATTCACAGATAACAATTAAAACTTTTAGGGGATAATATTCCTGTCCTACTGTAAATCTTAAAAGGCTTTTTTTCTCTTAAATGGCAGTGTTAAATAAACTACAATACTGAAACCTAAACTAAACTCAGTTTCTTACAACAGAACAATTAATTATTGGTTGTGGCTTAATAAATAAACATTTTGCTTCTGTAGCTTATATTTTCTAAGGTTTCTCATTATTTTTCTCTAAAAGTTAAACAACTATATATTATTGAAGAGGCATATTCAACACTGTAGACCTGAGTAGTAGAAGAGAAATGTTAATCAAAGAAATAACTTAGGAAATATTGCTAAGAAAATTGAACAATCATTATAAACAGTTTACCACAATTTTGGCTAAAGAGGTGAAAATAATTTTACAGGATATTATTCCTGAAGATCAGTGTGGGATTTTACCTAAAATACAACTATGAGATAATATTAGAAATGTTTCAAATATCCTTGAGTACCTGGAGCAACATAATGAACAAAAAACTGCACTGATGTTATTAGATGCTGAGAAGGCTTTGACAACCTGAAGTGGATTTTTTTTTTTGTTTAGAGTAATATATAAATCCTGGAGATAATCTTATTAAATAGGTTTATTATATGTCTCAGAAAAGGAAGATTTGGTTTACCAGAGTTCAAATTGTATTTTGTTCTTTGAATATTGGTTGGATGTTGGATGTTGGTATGGATGTCGCTGAGAAACAAGAAACGTTTATATTTAGAAGGTCATGATCTGAGGTTTTGATGGCATGGTTATTTATGGTATTTGTGGCATTTATGAAGTTAATGGTAAGACTTTAATCATTTTACTACACATACATATAGAGAATATGGATTAGCTATAAACCCAGGTTATGTCCAAAACACCTTTAAGGATCCTAGCTCAAGAAGTATATTATAGAACAGAAATGGAACATAAATGGTTGATGTACTTGGACTTATTGGATAATTATCAGAGGAAGTTAAAATCAAATCAAGAGAACAAGTTTTCCTGTTTACAGTTAACTGAAAACAGTTAAAATGGTTAAAAAGGCATGGTATGGAACAAAGTAACTCAGAATTTGAGATAAAATAGTGTATTGATGCTGAACATGTACCAGTAATTGCTAAAATGTACAAACTTTTGTTAGAATTTGAAAAACAGAAAGAGCATGATTATTTGTTTATTTATTTTTCACATTTTGGAACCTCGCCCTCAGAGACTTTTAAAGAATGTATGATTATGTGTGCTAAGAATTACAATATGCAGATGGATCTATGGAAAGTATGTGGCTAAAAGGACTGAAATTTACCTTGTACAGGTGAAACTCGAAAAATTAGAATATCGTGCAAAAGTTCATTTATTTAAGCAATGCAACTCAAAAGGGGGAAACTAATATATGAGATAGACTCATTACATGGAAAGCAAAATAGTTCAAGCCGTGATTTGTCATAATTGTGATGATTATGGCTTACAGCTCATGAAAACCCCAAATCCACAATCTCAGGAAATTAGAATATTGTGAAAAGGTGCAATATTCTAGGCTCAGAGTGTCCCACTCTAATCAGCTAATTAAGCCATAACACCTGCAAAGGGTTCCTGAGCCTTTCAATGGTCTCTCAGTCTGGTTCAGTAGGAATCACAATCATGGGGAAGACTGCTGACCTGACAGTTGTGCAGAAAACCATCATTGACACCCTCCATAAGGAGGGAAAGCCTCAAAAGGTAATTGCAAAAGAAGTTGGATGTTCCCAAATTGCTGTATTAAAGCACATTAATAGAAAGTTATGTGGAAGGGAAAAGTGTGGAAAAAAAAGGTGCACAAGCAGCAGGAATGACCGCAGCCTGGAGAGGATTGTCAGGAAAAGGCCATTCAAAAGTGTTGGGGACTTTCACAAGGAGTGGACTGAGGCTGGAGTCAGTGCATCAAGAGCCACCACTCACAGACGGATCCTGGACATGGGTTTCAAATGTCGTGTTCCTCTTGTCAAGCCGCTCCTGAACAACAAACAACGTCAGAAGCGTCTTACCTGGGCTAAAGAAAAACAGACCTGGTCTGTTGCTCAGTGGTCCAAAGTCCTCTTTTCTGATGAGAGCAACTTTTGCATCTCATTTGTAAACCAAGGACCCAGAGCCTGGAGGAAGAATGGAGAGGCACACACTGAATGATGCTTGAAGTCCATTGTGAAGTTTCCACAGTATGTGCTGATTTGGGGAGCCATGTCATCTGCTGGTGTTGGACCACTGTGCTTCATTAAATCCAGGGTTAATGCAGCCGTCTACCAGGAGATTTTGGAGCACTTCATGCTTCCTTCCTCAGACGTTCAATGACCGTGGGATTACTGTGCTTGATTGGCCAGCAAACTCGCCTGACCTGAACCCCATAGAGAATCTATAGGGCATTGCCAAGAGAAAGATGAGAGACATGAGACCGAACAATGCAGAAGAGCTGAAGGCTGCTATTGAAGCATCTTGGTCTTCCATAACATCTCAGCAGTGCCACAGACTGATAGCTTCCATGCCATGCCGCATTGAGGCAGTAATTGCTGCAAAAGGGGCCCAAACCAAGTACTGAGTACGTATGCATGCTTATACTTTTCAGAGGTCCGATATTGTTCTATGTACACTCCTTGTTTTATTGATTGCATGTAATATTCTAATTTTCTGAGATTGTGGATTTGGGGTTTCATGAGCTGTATGCCATAATCATCACAATTATGACAAATCATGGCTTGAACTATCTTGCTTTGCATGTAATGAGTCTATCTCATATATTAGTTTCCCCTTTTAAGTTGCATTACTGAAATAAATGAACTTTTGCATGATATTCTAATTTTTTGAGTTTCACCTGTATTATGATCTCAGATTTTTTATAAAATAATATGTCATTAGCACATGATGCCAAATAAATTATCTAGAATGTATATAAGCACTTCAAATGTATGTTGGAAATATGAACAATATGAAAGGACATTTTATCATGCTTCTTAGACATGTAAAACAGGACCTACAAAAATAGGTTTCAAATACATACTTATATGCAGAGGATTTTAAAATCAATATTCATTTGAAGCCAGAATCTTTCCTTTTAGGAAAGGAACAATAGTTAGATTATTTCAATATCATCACTGTGGTGAGATTATTACATACAGAGAAATGGAAAGATAGTGGACAGTACCCACTATGGAGGAATGGTTGAAGTTTATAGTTTTGCTATGTATAAATTGGCTTCTTTGATTAGAGAAAATACATTATCTACATTTATTGGTAATTGAAAGCTCTTAAGGACCTTTTGCATAAAAATGAAAACAATGAATTTGTGATCTATGGTTTTGATAATTAAACAGGATTGATTATACAAAGAGCAATATGATGTAACTTTAGAGAGATTAAAATATATTTGTAATTATAACTTCTGTGAAGACTATTGGATGCCGCTACTTTATATCTTTACCTTTATAAGCAAAAAGTGTAAGAAAAGAAAAAAGTTGAAGAAAAATAAAAAATAATATATATATATATATTCCTTCAACTTTTTTCTTTCCTTGCACTTTTTTCTTTTGTTGGTTTATTTCTTTTTTTCTTCATTACTGTGTGTTAGTTTTTATCTTCTTTTTTAAAATGTTTAATAATAATTATATACAAAAAAAGGGAAAAGAAGGCTGTCAGAATAAGACATAAGGAACACATATTCCAACTGCAAAAACACCATTAAGCGTAACTGGACAGAAGGTAGATACTAATGGATACCAAACTGTTTCCATTCTCATTTTCAACACTCTTCTTTGCACAATTGCCAAGTGAGAATTGCTTTTCCAAGTTCTTTAAAAAAATTCAATGTGAGATTCATGCCCATTTTTAATTAATTACAGAATTATCATTAATTACAATGCCAGTTTTGAAGTCCCCAAATATCTGCACTGATAATAAACTGGCTAATTAAAATAAGAACCTTTACCCCAGCATTTTACTTTGATTTTTTTAGATGTTAAGAGCAACCTGTTTCAAGCATGGGGTTGTCTGAGTTACAGTATGCTCTGAATGTATCATGACTATTGTCATCATGCTATAAACAGAAATCTGCCAAATAAATTTCTTGGTCAGTTGTCAGTAGGGGCCCTTGGGAAAGGGGAAATGTCAAATACTGCTAAGCTTGTAAGCCGCCCTGAGTCTTCGGAGAAGGGCGGGATATAAATGGAATTAAAATAAAATAAAAATAAAAATAAATATGCCCACTTCCAAAACACTATGTTTTTAAGAACGTTTACTGTCTTAATCTGATATGGCTTCACTGTTTTTTCCAATATTTTTGCTTTAGTTTTTGACCTCAGACAATTTCATCATCTTTATCATAACTGGTTATACAATTAGTTTAAACAATTGAGAGTGATGGCCATTTTTTAAGAATTTTCATAAATTTACTATTGAGATAATCAATTATCCTATTTTTCACTTGGAAAAAAAGCATAATTTAAAAATCACGGAAAAAGGGATGAATTATAGAGTACATACCTAGCATGCTCCATGACAGTAAAAACCTGATAGAATCAAAATTACCCAATGCAGGCTTAACTCAACTGTTTTTGCAATTTTGATTCTTAGATTATTTTTTATGAAATACCAAAAATAAAACTGAAGAATTATTATGAAATTCAGTGGTGCAACCTGGACAGTTCTAAAGATGTAATATGAGTTTATGAAACACCTGTAGATTATATAATCCAGGTAGTTAATAAGGAGTGTTTTAATACAACTAAGGCAGCAAGCAATATTTGCAAGTATACTGATCAACTGTAAAAATTGACTTTGCCAATTATACAAAAAATATTATTCATTTCTAATTTAATTTTTGACTGTTATGATTTGGTGCTCACTAAATTTAATTTAAAGCATTCATTTAATTGGACAGCCTAGAGACATAGATTAATTCCAGACTGTACCTTTAAGTTCCTCCTGGCCTGTGTTTATTTTGAATAGAATATAATAGAATAACCTGTGCAGACTGAGACAATTTGGAAATAACCTGCAAAGATTCAGCCCACTGAAGGCTACAAATTCACTGCTGCACTGATTAATTGTATTTCTATTTCTAGTCAATTGAAATAGAAGGGTTTTATCCCCAGCTCCAAATAGCCCAATGATATAACTTGGTTTCTGGTTTGCTTGTCTATATCACAGCTTTTCAACCATTTCACCATTGTACCACTTTTAGGATATGGCAACATCTGAGTACCACCAGTCGCCTAGCAAGGTGACAAAAACTTGATGATCAAAAAAAAAAAAAAAAGGAAAAAAGTGATAAAGTACAGGTAGTCCTCGACTTACAATAGTTCGCTTAATGACTGTTTGAAGTTACAATGGCACTGAAAATAGTGCCCCCCAAGCCACAGCCAAGCAAGACACCTGCCTGCCTTCCCAGTAGCGCTCTTCCTCCTGTCTGAGGTTTTCATTGTTGTGAGCAGTTCTGTTGAGAATTGGCAGCGAGGCTGGGGGGTATTTGGTTTTTATTCCTTCCCCTCTGCTGGGTGTTTGCAGCAGGTTTTGGTCACTTCACATGACCCTGGGACACTGTGACCATCATAAATATGAATCAGTTGCCAAGCATCTGAATGTAAATCACAAGACCCTGGAGATGCTGCAACATTCCAGATGATCAGTGCTTCCTCTGGGCTCAGCAGAAGTGTCAGGATTACCACCGAGCTCCAGCTGGAGCCTGGCACTGATCCTGGTGGTTCCGCTGAGCCCTGACAGTCCCACAGAAACACTGATCCTGGTGCTTCTGCTGAGCCCTGACAGCCCTGCAGCTCCAGCCATCTCTCACTCAGGCTTGTGCGGTGCTGCCACCAGTTCAGCTCATTCCCCTCCCCACTACCACTTCTCTAGGATGGTTGTGTACCACCTGCTAGGTGCCAATGTACCATAGGTGGTACCCGTATCACTGGTTGAAAAGCCCTGGTCTATATTGTGGGATCCTTAGTGCTTCTTGGTTGTTTTCTGGCAGATGTTTTGCAACCAAAGTAGATAACATTATCAGTGCTGGAAGAGAGTGGGGTTTGTTAGCATTTTACATACTAGCGGCTTGCCCTGTCAATGTTGATGGGAGCAATCTTGGTGATTCCTTGATTATGTTGTTGTATATTAGTAGCTTGTCTGATTTGATGGATCCTTAATTGGGGCACTGATGGTCTAGCTAGCGTTTATCTTGGTGTTGATCTGGGTGTTGACTGATGGTGAGGAAGTGTTTGGTCTTTTTATTTCCTTTTTGACTTTATGATTATCTCTTTCGAATGGCATGCAGATGTAGTTTACCTCTATGTGCCGGTTGACGGCCAACTTGTCTGAATGCCAGAGTTCCAAGAATTCTCTAGTATTTTAGTCCTACAACTAAAGCCCTCCAAATCATCTTATGTAAATCAAAAGAACAGAAATCATTTTCAGTACAGGTACTCCTCGACTCACAACCAGAACTGAGCCCAAAATGTTTGTTGCTAAGTGAAACAAGTGAATTTTATCCCATTTTATGACAGTTCTTGGCATCATTGTTAAGCGAATCATTGCAGTTGTTAAATTAGCAACCTGGCTGTTAGGTGAATCTGGTTTCCCCATTGACTTTGCTTATCAGAATATTGCAAAAGGTAACCTTGAGTTCCTGGGACACTGCAACCATCATAAAAATGAGTAATTTGTCAAGTGTCTGCATTTTGATCATGTGACCACAGGGATGCTGCAACAATTGTAAGTGTGAAAAACAATCATAAATCACCTTTTTCAGCACTGTTGTAACTTCGGTCACTAAATGAACTGTTGTAAGTCGAGGACTATCTGTATACAGTGTAAGGATTGTAATAGCCATTATGTAATTCAAATAGTCAGAAGACATTCATGAACACCACCCAGTAGTCAGAAGACAAGATAAAAATTCCTTAATTGCACAACACATGGACAGACTTAACCACAGTTTCAGCATCACCATCCTAGATCAAGCCAAGTGCAAAAACACTAGAGAAAAGCACAGTTCAACCCTGAGCTAGTCTACATTGTTCTGTAGAAGCCCCCTGCATCATATGGGCTTTCATATTTGAAAGTTGAGAAAGTTCGAGTCCCACCAGGCTCAAGGTTGACTCAGCCTTCCATCCTTCCGAGGTAGGTAAAATGAGAACCCAGATTGTTGGGGGCAATAAGCTGACTTTGTAAAAATGCCGCTGGGGGGGGGGCAAAAGCCCTAATGAGCAGGCATATACATAGAATGAAGGCTATTGCTAAGCACATTGATTTGTGCTTCTTAGATTGTAAGCCGCCCTGAGTCTTCGGAGAAGGGCGGGATATAAATGGGATAAAAAAAAAACTCCTAAATCTCAAGTGACTTGAAAAATGATTACTCTGTCATTCGTTCATTCATTCATTCATTCATGTATTTATTTATAAAACCCAATGGAAAAGTAATAGGTCAGAGAAAAAAAATAGTAATTAAAAAAGTCTATTTCTGTTAATTATCAAACTATGGGCATTTTGCAGGTGAAACAATGCCACTGAGAAACACCTGCAACAGAAGTTGCAGCAGAACTATACTGAAGAATAAACTTGGAAAATGATGCATTCTCTGCAAAGTAATTCATTAAATTCGTCTAACAGGGTAAAAATGCAGCAGGCAAAATAGTCACTAATCTTGAGCCTGCGCAAACTGGAAAAGATATTATCCCACTCACTTCACAGCAGGATAATACAGGCAAAGTATGATATGTTAGGTCATAGATAATATCATAATTTATATGTGATTTGTGTATTTTTATCTTCTTTTATTTGCTCATAGCAATATTGAAAAACAAATTTCAAAAATACTGCCAAAATTAAGTATATTTAAGCAGCAATAAGTTAAATGAGACATGCTCAAAGGACATTTTTTTGTGTGTATCTATTCTCTTCATATATTATATCCCTTCACTTTTAACTATTAACTTTTAAGCACCTGCTGTTTGCAGAGAAGCAGCAGCATACAGAGAGTGGCTTAAGTCGTCTATATCTAGACAATACCCTCTCTAGGGCCTACAACCAGCTCATCAAAGATTAAAATCCAGGAAAAACTTCCTTAGTGTTGTGTAGTCGGTTCTTTGCAGGCAATGAGCGAGATGGGAGGTTCAAACAGCAACAGGCTTTATTGAAGGTTAGAACATAACAGAAGCAACATAGGAGTTGCTGCGCAGCTATTTATATGGTTGACCGATAGGCGGTGATCAATAGGTTTAAAGCAGTGGTTTCCTGCCCGAAGACCTACTTAGCCAGCTGGAGACAACCAGTCTAGACCGGCCCAGCAACCATTACAACATACACTTGAACTAAGCAATTAGCAAAGTAGTATAACTTAAGCAAACACTTACAGCATATAAAGGCCAGTACATTACACCCCTTCCCCCTGGATAGCACACACATTCATTTGGTTACAAAATCTTGTAGGTACTTGGGCGGTCTTCGTGCTCATTTGGAGCGTCGGGGGGTTGCTGGAATCTCCCTGTCTACCGGTTCACCTGCCATGCTGGGTAGACCCAGGCTCTGCAGTTCGGTGGAGTCAAAACAACTCAAGTCCCTTTGGCTGGCCTGTCCCGGTTGGCCCAAACCAAAATCTAAAGGTGCCGCAAAGTTGGCAGAGCTGCTACTGGGTGTTGGATGACTGTCCAGTCCCTGTGGTCCAGTCAAGGGAAGCGCCTTTACAGCCCTGTCCCCATTCTCTTGTGCATGAAATGTCTCAGAGCATACAAATTGCTCTGCTGGAATGTGGGGTTGTGGACTCCAGGTCTGCTCCTCTTGGGAGTCCTGAGCCAGCAACTGTTAGTCACTGGTGCAACTGATCGACATGTCGGCAAATTACCCATCTTCCAGGACCACCTCGTAGCAGACTGGTCCTGACACCTTGACAACTTTTGCTGCCACCCACAACTGCCCTTGCCCCTAGTTCCAGGTCCAAACCAAGTCCCCCACCTGTAAATTCCTAGATGTCTTCGGGCGTGCCATGTCAGAGGCTACCTTATCGGGGTGCAGTCTGTCCAGTGTGGTTATTAGCCTCTTGCCCCAGCGAAGCTCTCCAGGGCTCTTGCCTGTAGCTGTGCAAGGTGTTGTAAGCTGGCATAACAAGAAATCGGCCAGCCTGTGGTGCCAGTCTCCTGTAGTAATGCGTTTGAGGGACTCTTTGGTTGTACGAACCATTCATTCTGCCTGACCGTTCGACGACAGGTGAAAGGCAGCCGACGTAGCATGCTTTATGAGGTTGGCCGTGAGAAAAGCCTGGAATTCTGATGCGGTGAACTGGGCTCCATTGTCGGAGACTACGACATCCGGAAACCCATGTGTTGCAAACAGTGACAACACATGGATGGTCCTTGCAGTAGTCATATTGGGAACTGGAACCACCTCCAACCATTTAGAGTGGCTATCGACCACTATTAAAAACAACTGTCCCTGAAAGGGCCCAGCAAAGTCTACGTGAATTCTTGACAACGGTGTGTGCGTTTCCTCCCATCAGTGGACAGGGGCCTGTGGCATTTCTGGTCTGGACTGTTGACATGTGTAACACCCATATACTTGGGCGTCGATAGCTTTATCTATCCCTGACCACCAGAGGTAGCTCCTTGCCAGTGCCTTCATCCGGACGATATCCGAGTGGCCTTCATGCAGAGACTGGAGAACCCCGGGCCTGAGTGAACTGGAGACTACGACCCTGCTACCCCAAAGAATGCACCCCTTGTGAGCTGAAAGCTCATTTTTCTGACTGAAAAAACTCTGGAACTTGGGCCCCCCACTATTTTCCAGCCATCCTATGTGAATTGCAGCCAACACGACTTAGGATTTTGTCAGCTGCCGTTTCTGCAGTGACATCTCCTGCATATAGGGGGAACTCTGGCAAGTCCTGTATGGAAAAAATGCAGGCAGCTGGAGCCATATCTGGCTCCACATGCGGCAAGGGCAATCTGCTAAGGCTGTCTGCGTGGCCCATTTCTTTGCCAGGTTTGTGAACCAGCCTGTAGTCGTAGGCCAAAAGGAATATGGACCACCTCAACATTTGTGGTGACAGAATTTGAGGTGTCTGCTTGTCCGTTGTGAATAAGACTAGCAAGGGCTTGTGGTCAGTAAAGACCGTGAACTGTCTCCCATATAGATAGTCATGGGACTTCTTAACCTCAGCCATGATGGCCAAGGCTTCTTTGCCAATTTGCGCATAATTGTGCTCCACTGCGGACAAGGTCCTCAAGTAATACACAATGGGAGACTGTCTCCCATTTGCCGACAAGTGACTCAGCACAGCCCCAACCCTGTATGGGGATGCATCACACGCGATGCAAACTGGCAGTTTTTTGTTAAAGAGCTTGAGCACCAAGTTCAAGGACAACAACGCCTTGACTGCCTGGTCCTTTTGTGGATCCTGGTCCACTGCCATTGAGTATTTTTGTCTAAGAGCCAGTGTAGCAGCTCTGCCACTGTGGCCTTGTTAGGGAGGAATGCATGATAAAATTTTAGGAGGCCCAAGAAGGCTTGAAGCTCTCCCTTGGACCTAGGGCTTGGTGCCAGCTGAATCGCTTTCAGCTTTGACTCTGCAGGATGGATGCCCTCAGCATCGATTCAAAACCGCAGGAATTCTGTAGACTGAACACCAATCTTGCATTTGTCTCTCTTTAATCTAAGTCCCATGGTGCAGAACCACTAAAAGACGGCTCTAAGCCGCTTAGCCAGAACTTCTGTGGACTCCCAGAAAATTAGGGGCAGACCTTTGAGCGGGTGTTCCATGATCCCCTGAAAAATCCCTGGGGCTATACTCACCCCAAATTGAATGTACTTGACCTTGAAGTCCCCCCTGTGTGGGACAGCTGCTATGGCCTCGTCCACTGGCAGCTGTTGATATGCCTGCGCTAAATCTAATTTAGAAAACATGCGGCCTTCTTGCAATGACGCCAGAATATGGCTGACAACCGTGCTGCTGTAGTGCCCAGTTAATGGTACACTTGTACTCAGCACATATTCGTACCTCTCCATTGGCCTTGAGTGGCATTACAATGAGGGTCTCTCACTCCCCACTGTCCACAGGCTGCAAAAACCCCTGATTGACAAGCTTGTCCAGCTCTGCATCAATTTTATGGTTTAATGCAAACGGCACACAGCGGAGCTTAACCCGAATTGGCATGACCTGGGGATCAAGTTTAAAAGCTATCAGAGGGCCCTTGTACTCTCCCAAACTTGCAGACAGAAGACAAGTCTGTCGTTTGTGTCCGGTGAATGCCGGTTACTTGGATACCCAATGCATTGAACCAATCGAGCCCTAAGAGGCTTGTACATTGGCCATTTATCACAATAATGTCTAGTGGGCCTGAAAACCCCTTGAATTTCACCACAAGTATGGCCTCACCCTTGACTGCCACTCTGGAATTCTGGAAATTGGTAAGTTGAATATTAGATGGTCGTAGCTTGACCCATCTGTTGCTACAGCTGCACACGTGCCGAAAAGTTCTGATGGAGATGATGGACACAGCAGAGTCTGTGTCCAGTTCCATTTTACATGGAAATCCTTGAAGTTCGACTTGCAGTTGCAACTTCTGTTTAAGAGGTTGGTGGGCACCAGTGTGAAAAATGCTCCGGCGGCTGGAACAGAACCCTACTTGGTGTTGCCCTGGGCCCCCAGTACCTCTCCTGAATGGCTCATCCAGCTGGCGGTCCCTCTGGTGACTTCAAAAGATGGTGGCAATGTGGCCTGGTTTCTCACACGCCCGGCACATGGCTGTTCTGAAACGGTAATCTGCGCAAAGGCAGCCTCCGCAGCCCAAACACCTCGGGAACAGAACTGCCTTGTCAGATGGCCTCATTCCTTTTCTGTGGTGCTGCTGGATTTTGTTGACTTCATGATCGGAGTCGGTGTCTTCCAATTGTTTGGTGTCCTCATGGTGGACAGTTTCCGTAGATGGCGTGCTTTTGGAGGGCCGCAATATCTTTACGGCCCCTCTGGTGGCTTCGTCCGCCATGACCTTCTTTAAGGCCTCTTAAAGTGAGAAAGTCTCTTTCGCAAAGAGTTTTTGTTGGAGCTCTCTGTTCCTGAGTCCACAGACTAAGCTGTTTCTTAGTCGCTCTTCTAGGTCGGAGAAATTGCAGAGGTACGATGCTTCACAAAGCACTGCAATGAATTCTGTTGCTGACTCGCTGGGTTGTTGTTTGCGTTGCTTGAAGGCGTGCCTCCATGCTATCACCAATAGCTTAGCCTCAAAATGGTTGTGCAGTTTCCTCTTGAGGTCAGCATATGTGACGGTTTCCAGCAGTGCTGGGGCGACCAGGTTCTTGGTGATATCGAAGGTGGCTGGGCTGCACATGCAGAGGAGGGTCGCGGACTTCAACCCATCTTCGCTGACTTGATTTGTACTCAGGTAGTTCTCTACGTGGGAAATGTAGGATGACCATCTCTCTGGGTGTGTCACGTCGAATTCCTCAAGCTTTCTGACCTTCGACATGGTGCATAGTCTTCGTGGCTCTTGTCTCGCGTTGCCTAGTGCTGCTGGCTTCTGTGTAGGCGGGGTGGTCTGCAGCATGGCTTCCTAGGCAGACCGAGGGGAGGGAACGCTGTTCCCTACCAGGCTCTGTGCTGGTCTTACCCCTAGTGACTTCAGGCTCTTACAATGAAGCAGCACATCCCACCTTCATCGCCAGTGTTGTGTAGCCGGTTCTTTGCAGGCATTGAGCGAGACAGGAGGTTCAAACAGCAACAGGTTGTATTGAAGGTTAGTTCTAAGATGGCGGTGCCTGGAATGGCTGCGGCTGCATTGGCTCTTGAAGGCGAATAGTTTTGGGAGGGATAGTAAGGGCTATAGGCCACATGATCAGGAAGATTTTAATGTGTTTGAGCAACATGGTGGAACTAAGGTAACATACGACATACAACCGACAATCTTTGCTGGCATGGCAAGTTTCTAGTTGTTTTGGAACTGTTGGTGAGACCGTTAAAAGTCGTTGGCGCTGTTTGAATTTGTTCTACCAGCAGCAAGATCTGACTGCTGGCCCAGTGATGGATTGTATTGCAAATCAGGGCTGTTTCCAGAGGAGGCAGAGGAGGAGAGGACCTGGAGATTATGGAGCGAAGGAACTGGATGATGCTGTCGGCAGGCCCAGAGGAAGAGAGAGAGGCTTTTGGAGGAGTTGGTGGCGGTGGCAGCGTGCTCCAGGGACGAAAATAAGCAAGGCCTCTTTAAGGAAAAGGTGGAAGAGTCAGGATCAGAAAAAGGAAAGAAGGCGAGGTTGTCAGAATACAAGCAAATTTGAGGGCTAATCCACATGGAGCCCCATTTCTATCTGTCCTGTTTGCCATCATTCACTCCCTAGAGTAGGGGTCTTCAAACTTGGCCCTTTTATGACTTGTGGACTTCAACTCCCAGAATTCCTCAGCCAGCATGCCTGGCTGAGGAATTCTGGGAGTTGAAGTCCACAA
>JAKJMR010018582.1:74098-90627 GCA_024449315.1 Daboia siamensis | reverse complement strand
GGTAAACAACGCCGGACCGCTGCCTCCCTAGCAGACCTCCCCTGCTGGACATGCCGCCAGGAAGCCGGGCTGCCCAATGAGCAGACCGTGGCCCAACAGCTGAGGCTGGGCCAGCTCCGGGATGCTGCAGGAATTTTGTTTACTTTACCTGGACATACTGCTGCTCCTGCTGCCAGAGCCACCAAAGATGGCAAGCGCGGTGGCTCCCCATTGGGGGGTTCCCATATTCCATGATCCCTTGGCAGTCAGATATAACAGCGTGCAAGCATGACGCTACCAGTCCCACCTGCTGCCTCCTCATGAAGTAAACTGGACAGGGAGGCAAGAAGCGCCCACCCACTGCCACCAAGGGAGGCTGCACTTGCCATTGGCTTCTCCTGTGGTGGACGCTGGGCTAGGCAAGCCAGGAGGGACGGAAGCAGTGGCAGGGAAAGTTGCTGGCTGTGCCATGCAGTTCCCACTCAGCCCGGGGGTTTGTGCAGGACTGGTGGAGCCGGGAGCCGAGGCACGAGAGATAGGTAAGCTGATGCCAGCTGGGCAAGTGCGGTGCACGGTCCGGGATGAAGGGCTCTTCTTGCGTCCAAGCCTTTCCTTGGCTGAGCTTCACAGGTTGAAGCCTCTCCTCAGAGTCCTTGCCCTCCCAGCCCAGAAGGCAGAGTGACAAGTCCGGTCTCCCGTCAAGTCCCAGGTTGAATCAGCTTCCCCCAGCTTGCACCCACCTGAAGGGGCAGGGAGGGATGTCTGGCCTGACAGTTCGACCACGCACAGCTTTCCCTGAAAGGCCAACCCTGGAGCTGGCAGGCTTCACCTTCCTAGCATGGAAAGTAGACCAGCGTAAGGTTGTTCGGAAAGGTTGAAGTGCCAGAAACTAGGCATGGAGCTTGTTTTTAGGGTGTGGTGGGGAGCTGTTTGTTGGAAAAGTTGGAAGGGGAAGGGATGATTAAGGAAAGCGAGGGCTTGCCGTCTTTGGCAGCTTTGGTGGCAGGAGCAACAGGAAGGTGGCGGCGGCTGCTGTTGGGGCAGCCTAGTGCCCTTGCTATGCCCAGCAGGCAGTACTCGGCAAGCGGGCGTTGGTGATGTGCCGGCAGCTCCCGCCCCTCCAAGTACCAGGCAGTGCTGCCTGGTCACACCGCTGCTCCTGCTGCCACAGCCGCCAAAGATGGCAAGCGCGGCTGCTCCCACACTGGGCCTGGAGCACCTGCAGCATCTCTCAATGAGGCCACTAGGTCACCCCAATTGTAGCCACCACCACTGCCACGTTCCTGTTGTTACTGCCCGACAGGCAGGCGGTGCTGCCTGGACACACCGCTGCTCATGCCGCCAAAGATGGCAAACGCGGCAATTCCCAACCTTTGCTTCTTTCACTCTTCAATTAAGTCCCCTGTTCTGCACATGTGCGAATGTGCATGCATGCACGCACACTTTTTATGGCTCCCATTTTTTTGCTTTTGTGAAAGAACTGGTTCCAAGTGGCTCTTTGACCCATTCAGGTTGCCAACCCCTGAGTTAAGCTAACAACCGACCCATCATGACCCTACGGACAATGTTCCTCCAGGCCTTCCTGTCCTCTACCATTTTCTGGAGTCCATTTAAGCTCATGCCTACTGCTTCAGTGACTCCATCCAGCCACCTCATTCTCTGTCGTCCCCTTCTTCTATTGCCCTCAATCTTTCCCAGAATTAGGCTCTTCTCCAGTGAATCCTTCCTTCTCATTAGGTGGCCAAAGTATTTCACTTTTAGCTTCAGGATCTGGCCTTCTAAAGAGCAGTCAGGGTTGATCTCCTCTAGGACTGACCGGTTTGATTGCCTTGCAGTCCAAGGGACTCGCAGGAGTCTTCTCCAGCACCACAGTTTAAAGGCCTCAATTCTTTGACACTCAGCCTTTTTTATGGTCCAGCTTTCACTGCCATACATTGCAACTGGGAAGACCATAGCCTTGATTATACGCACTTTTGTTGGCAGGGTGATATCTCTGCTTTTTAGTGTGCTGTCTAGATTTGCCATGGCTTTCCTCCCAAGGAGCAAGCGTCTTTTAATTTCTTGGCTACTGTCCCCATCTGCAGTGATCTTGGAGCCCAGGAAAATAAAATCCATGATCTTGGTTTTCTAAAAGTTAAGTTTCAACCCAGGTTTTGCACTCTCCTTCTTCCCCCGCAACAAGAGGCTCTTTAGTTCTTCTTCACTTTCTGCCATTAGAGTGGTATCATCTGCATATCTTAGGTTGTTGATATTTCTTCCGGCAATCTTAATTCCAACTTTTGATTCATCTAGCCCTGCCTTTCTCATGATGTGCTCTGAATATAAGTTAAATAGGCAGGGCGACAGTATACAGCCTTGCCGGACTCCTTTCCCAATTTTGAACCAATCAATGGTTCCGTGTCCAGTTCTCACTGTTGCTTTTTGGCCCACATATAGCTTTCTCAAGAGACAAATAAGATGGTCTGGTACTCCCACCTCTTTAAGAACTTGCCACAGTTTGTTATAAGAAATGAGAAATGAGTGCAATGGTATGATAGTTTGAACATTCTTTGGCACTGCCTTTCTTTGGAATTGGAATGTAAACTGATCTTTTCCAATCCTGTGGCCACTGTTGAGTTTTCCAAATTTGCTGGCAAATTGAGTGTAGCACTTTTACTGCATTGTCTTTTAAGATTTTGAATAGCACAACTGGAATACTGTCACCTCCATTAGCTTTTTTGTTGCTCAGCTTTTCTAAGGCCCACTTCACTTCACATTCTAGGATGTCTGGCTCGAGGTCAGTGACCACCTCATTGTGATTATCAGGGACAGTAAGCTCGTTCTTGTATAGTTCTTCTGTGTAATTTTACCACCTCTTCTTAATCTTTTCTGCCTCCATTAGGTCCCTGCCATTTTGGTCCTTTATCATGCCCAGTTTTGCATGAAACGTTCCCTTCATCTCTCCAATTTTCTTGAAAAGATCTCTGGTCCTCCCTATTCTATTGTTTTCTTTTATTTCTTTGCACTGTTCATTTAAGAAGGCATTCTTATCTCTTCTAGCTATTCTCTGGAATTCTGCATTCAATTGGGCGTATCTTTCTTTTTCTCCCTTGCCTTTCGCTTCCCTCCTTTCCTCAGCTATTGCAAAGCTTCCTCAGACAGCCATTTTGCTTTCTTGCATTTCTTTTTCTTTGGGATGGTTTTGGTTGCTACCTGTTCTATAATGTTGCGAACCTCTGTCCATAGTTCTTCAGGCACTCTGTCTATCAGATCTAATTTCTTAAATCTATTTGTCACCTCTACTGTATATTCAACAGGGATATGATTTAATTCATACCTGAGTGGCCTAGTGCTTTTCCCTACTTTCTTCAGTTTAAGCCTAAACTTTGCAAGGAGAAGCTCATGGTCTGAGCCACAGTCAGCTCCTGGTCTTGTTTTTACTGACTGTATAGAGCTTCTCCATCTTTGGCTGCAGAGCACACAGTCAATCTGATTTCTTTGTTGACCGTCTGGTGATGTCCATGTGTAAAGCCGTCTCTTTGGTTGTTGGAAAAGTGTTTGCTACGACCATCGTATTCTCTTGACAAAATTCTATCAGCCTGTGCCCTGCTTCATTTTGTACTCCAAGGCCAAACTTGCCTGTTATTCCGGTTATCTTTTGGTTTCCTACTTTAGCATTCCAATCCCCCATGATGATAAGAACATCATTTTTGGGTGTTAGTTCTATAAGGTGCTGTAGGGCTTCATAGAACCGGTCAATTTCATCCTCTTCAGCCCCGGTGGTTGGGGCATAGACTTGGACTACTGTGATATTGAATGGTTTGCCTTGGATTCGAACTGAGATCATTCTGTCATTTTGAGGATTGTATCCCAGTATTGCTTTTCCTACTCTTTTATTGACTATGAAGGCTACTCCATTTCTTCTGAGGGATTCTTGCCCGCAGTAGTATACCTGATGGTCATCTGAATTAAATTCTCCCATTCCTGCCCATTTTAGTTCGCTGATACCTACGATGTCGATGTTCAGTCTTGTCATCTCTTGTTTGCCCACATCCAGCTTGCCTTGATTCATGGATCTTACATTCCAGGTTCCTATGGAGAAATTTTTTTTGCAACATCGGACTTTCCTTTCACCACCAGACACATCCACAGCTGAGCATCCTTTTGGCTTTGGCCCAGTCGCTTCATTCTTTCTGGCGCTACTAGTACTAGCTCTCTGCTCTTCCCCAGTAGCATATTGGACACCTTCCAACCTGATGGACTCATCTTCCAGGATCATATTGTATTGTCTTTTGGTAGTTCATAGGGTTTTCATGGCAAAGATGCTGGAGTGGGTTGCCATTTCCTTCTCCAGTGGATCACATTTTGTCAGAACTCTCTGCTATGACCTTTCCATGTTGGGTGGCCTTGAACGGCATAGCTCATAGCTTCATTGAATTACGCAAGCCCCTTCACCACAACAAGGCAGTAATCCATGAAGGGCTTTCTGGGTATACAAATAACCTTTTTTTTTTTTTTGCTGTTTTGGTTTTGTTTTGTCGTCTTTTCTGGTCCAGTGGTCTTCCTTCTAAATGAATTTCTACTACTTTTTTATTGAGAATATGAATTTTACATTGCTTATCAACATGATACTTTGCACATTATTTTCATTCCCATTTTTTCAATCGTATGTGGAATGATTAAAATACAATTATCCAAATGTACATTTAAATACATGCCAATAAGTCAAAGAAAATAACTCCCTCAAGCAGCCATCCTGTTCAGTAGCAAGCCATGTTCAATTAAATATTTTTAATTGACAGAGAAGGTATTTCATATAAAATGCTCCGTAACCTTGTCAAGAAATAATAATAATAATAGTAGTAGTAGTAATAGTAGTAGTAGTAGTAGTAATAGAGTTGGAAGGGACCTTGGAGGTCATCTAGTCCAACTCCCTGCTCAGGCAGGAAACCCTATACCATTTCAGACAAATGCTTGTCCAATCTCTTCTTGCCCACTGTTGGAGCATTCACAACTTCTGGAGGCAGTTTGTTCCAATGATTAATTATTCTAACTGTCAGGAAACTTCTCCTTATTTCTAGGTTGCTTCTGATTAATTTCCATCCATTGCTTCTTGTCCTGCCTTCAGGTGCTTTGGAGAAGAGCTTGACTCCTCATTCTTTGTGGCAATCCCTTAAATAATGGAACACTGCTATCATGTCATTATTAGTCCTTCTTTTCATTATACTAGACATACCCATTTCAATGGACCAATCATTTCCTTCACTTTTGGCTTGTTTTTTACATGTTGAAAGAAGGGGTATTTTTGTTATTTTTGACTTTTGTTGCAAGTCTTAGTTCATTTTGAGCGTTAGCTTTCCCCTCATTCATGATTTGATCGAGGAGGAAGATGCAGACCTGGCATGCATTATGGAGACATGGTTGGGCTCAGAGGGAGGAGTCCCTCTGACTGATTTATGCCCTCCAGGTTTCCGTGTGCTGCATCAGCCTCGGGCTCAGGGTAGGGGTGGCGGGGTGGCGGTTGTTATCAAGGAGTCCCTTTCTCTGTGGGAGGCTACTGCCCCTCAGATAGGCGGATGTGAGTCCCTCCTCTTAAGATGGGGCCCTGGTGGTCAGTTGGGCCTGTTGCTTTCTCCCAGTTGCGTGGCAATGGCTCTTCCCGGGCTACTCAATGCTCTCGCGGGATTGGCGGTGGAATTTCCCAGACTTTTGGTGCTGGGAGATTTTAACCTACCTTCCCTAGGGGGGGCATTGGGAGTGGCCCGAGAGTTCATGGCTTTCATGATGGCCATGGACCTGACCCAGATAATTCAGGGCCTGACCCATGAGGGGGGAAACATGCCCGACCTTATTTTTATCTCCGGGCAATGGCTTAATGATCTGGGTGGGGTTACTCCATCTGTACAACACCTTTCATGGACAGATCTTCATCTCCTGCAGTTGGGCCTCCATTATGCCACCTCCCACTGCTGGGAGGCGGAACCGACTAGGTGGTTCCACCCCAGGCGCTTGATGAACCCAGAAAGGTTTCAGACAGCGCTTGGTTTGATTCCTGCTTCCCTCTCCCACAGCCCAGTTGAGACCTTGGTTGACGCCTGGCAACGGGCTGATTCTGAGGCTCTCGACCACGTTGTTCCTTTGTGGCCTCTGACTCGACGCAGATCCCGGTGGGCCCCATGGTTTTCCGTGGACCTATGGGCGATGAAGCACCGGAGGAGAGGCCTAGAGAGTGTTTGGAGGTCCAGTCGGTCCGAGTCTGACCGATCACAGTTAAGATCTTTTACAAGATCTTATCTTGTGGAAATGGAGGAGGCAAAGCGTACTTACTTTGCCTCCCTTATTTCATCCGCAGATAATTGTCTGGCCGCCCTGTTTAGGGTGACCCGTTCCCTTCTAAATCAAGGGACAAGGGAAGATCCCTTGCAGGAACCTGCTGAGGAGTTTAGTCAACATCTGCTGGACAAGATCACTCAGATTCAGCCTGGTCTGGACTCCGATTGGACAGTATCTGACGAGGGGGAAGTGACAGGTCTGGCCAATATTATCTGGGAGGAGTTTGACCCTGTGATTCCAGATGAAGTGGACAGGATAATGGGTAGATTAAGTGCCACCACATGTTTATTGGACCCGTGTCCCTCCTGGATGGTTTATGCGGCTCGGGAGGTTACACGAGGCTGGCTCCAGGCAGTGATCAATGCCTCTTTGAGTGAGGGGTGTTTCCCTGCCGCCTTGAAGGAGGCGGTGGTGAAGCCCCTCCTCAAGAAACCTGCTCTGGACCCAGCTATTTTGAATAATTTTCGTCCTGTCTCCAACCTTCGCTTTCTTTCTTCGGCATTGGTCGCGCTGGTGGATGATCTCTGGTGGGCTCGGGATAGGGGTTATTCCTCTGTCCTGGTCCTATTGGACCTCTCAGCGGCTTTTGATATCATTGACCATGGTATCTTGCTGCAACGTCTTCGGGGGTTGGGAGTTGGAGGCACTGTTTTACGGTGGTTCTTCTCCTACCTCTCAGGCTGTTCGCAGACGGTGTTGGCAGGAGGATAGAGGTCAACCCCGAAGCCCCTTGATTGTGGGGTGCCTCAGGGGTCGGTCCTCTCTCTCCTCCTTTTCAACATCTATATGAAGCCACTGGGTGAGATCATACGCGGTTTCGGAGTGAGGTATCATCAATATGCTGATGATACCCAGCTTTTCATCTCCACTCCGAACCAACCCAGTGATGCCCTCGACGTGATGTCCCATTGCCTGGAAGTGGTACGAATCTGGATGGGGAAGAACAGGCTCCAGCTCAACCCGGCCAAGACCGAATGGCTCTACGTGTTGGCATCTCATGTTGTCCAAGATTTACCATCTTTGGTTATGGGGGGAGAGGTGTTGCCTCCCGTTGTTGGGCGCATAATTTAGGCGTCCTCCTGGATGCACGACTCAACTTAGATCATCATATAGGAGCCGTGGCCAGGGGGGCATTTGCCCAGGTTCGCCTAGTGTGCCAGTTGCGCCTCTATCTGGACCAAGATGCCTTACGTACAGTCACTCATGCACTCGTTACCTCCCATATAGATTACTGTAATGCTCTCTACATGGGGCTGCCCTTGAAGACCACCAGGAAGCTTCAGCTGGTGCAGAATGCGGGCACACGGGTTGTGATGGGAGCATCCCGATACTCCCATATTACACCCCTCCTGTGTGAGCTGCATTGGTTGCCAGGTGTCCTCCAGGTGAGGTTCAAGGTGCTGTTTCTTACCTATAAAGCCCTACATGGCTTAGGTCCAGGATACTTACAGGACCGTCTGCTGCCAGGAACAACTTCCCTCCGCCCTGTGCGCTCACACAGAGAGGGTCTCCACAGGGTGCTGTCGGCTAGACAGTGTTGGCTGGCAACCCCCAGGGGGAGGGCCTTCTCTGTTGGGGCACCTGCCCTTTGGAATCAGCTCCCCTGAAAACTTCGGATATCCCCAGATCTCCGGGCCTTTCGTTGCGACCTAAAGACGTATCTTTTCCAACTGGCTGACCTGGACTGAGGCTGGGGGTTTTAATATTGTTTTAATTTTATTGGTTTTAGTAATTAATTATGGGGCTTTGTAATTTAATTCTTTTTTAATATCTGTATTACTGTTTTTATAGCTGTTTTATTGTTGTGAGCTGCCCTGAGTCCTTCGGGAGATAGGGCGGCATATAAGTCCCATAAATAAATAACCAATGACCATAAGAAAATGCATAAGACATTTCTCTCTAGATAGATAGATAGATAGATAGATAGATAGATAGATAGATAGATAGATAGATAGATAGATAGATAGATAGATAGATAGATAGATATAGATATAGATATATAGATATAGATATAGATATATAGATATAGATATGTCTCTCTCCAAGTGATGCTTAAACAATGTTATCAAAAATATGGCCCAAAGAGCAAAACATTTCATTGTGAAGTATATTGATTTGGATTATGTGAGAAATAGGGCACATCTCAGAATCAGAAAGAGCATTAACTATTTAACCACCATTTAGCTTTGGAACATTCTTCCTGTCTGCATCTATTTTTCTGACACTGCAAAGATAGAGAAACCACTGAATTACCAATATCATCAAAGAACTCTGAATCAACTTAAAAGCCCCCAATCAAGTTGAAGTTTTGGTCTGAAGTTTCTTTTAGAACCTTTGCTTAATCAAATATGCTTAGAATTGAATTACCCATTCAAAGATTTGCATTGCTTATAGAGTAAATCACATAGTTGCAATGACAGAATTATATATACAGGTGAAACTCAAAAAATTAGAATATCGTGCAAAAGTTCATTTATTTCAGTAATGCAACTTAAAAGGGGAAAATAATATATGAGATACATGCAAAGCAAAATAGTTCAAGCCGTGATTTGTCATAATTGTGATGATTATGGCTTACAGCTCATAAAAACCCCAAATCCACAATCTCAAAAAATTAGAATATTGTGAAAAGGTGCAATATTCTAGGCTCAAAGTGTCCCACTCTAATCAGCTAATTAAGCCATAACACCTGCAAAGGGTTCCTGAGCCTTTCAATGGTCTCTCAGTCTGGTTCAGTAGGAATCACAATCATGGGGAAGACTGCTGACCTGACAGTTGTGCAGAAAACCATCATTGACACCCTCCATAAGGAGGGAAAGCCTCAAAAGGTAATTGCAAAATAAGTTGGATGTTCCCAACGTGCTGTATCAAAGCACATTAATAGAAAGTTATGTGGAAGGGAAAAGTGTGGAAAAAAAAGGTGCACAAGCAGCAGGGATGACCGCAGCCTGGAGAGGATTATCAGGAAAAGGCCATTCAAAACTGTTGGGGACTTTCACAAGGAGTGGACTGAGGCTGGAGTCAGTGCATCAAGAGCCACCACACACAGACTGATCTTGGACATGGGCTTCAAATGTCGTGTTCCTCTTGTCAAGCCGCTCCTGAACAACAAACAACATCAGAAGCGTCCTACCTGGGCTAAAGAAAAACAGACCTGGTCTGTTGCTCAGTGGTCCAAAGTCCTCTTTTCTGATGAAAGCAACTTTTGCATCTCATTTGGAAACCAAGGACCCAGAGTCTGGAGGAAGAATGGAGAGGCACACACTGCAAGATGCTTGAAGTCCAGTGTGAAGTTTCCACAGTCTGTTTTGATTTGGGGAGCCATGTCATCTGCTGGTGTTGGTCCACTGTGCTTCATTAAGTCTTGGGTCAATGCAGCCGTCTACCAGGAGATTTTGCAGCACTTCATGCTGTTCTGTTCCAGCCTACAACCGGCCCTTCAGAAATGTCAGGGACAACCCCTTTGTTATATTCAATAGGCTGGAATTAAGCCAACCAAATTTATTTGCAAAAACTAAACAGTTCAAAACAGAGTAAAACAAATACAGACCGAGACTATATCAGAAGCTCTGCAAACAGTTGCCTTCAGCAACCAGCACCTCTCCCACATTCCCCTTTTAAACAACAGTCTCAGGGCGTGGTTTCTCTTTGCCTCCCCCCAAGGTGCCTCATTGCTTTTCTTTGTTCACTTCTGCTTGTCTGCCTCCTGCTTCGAGCATCCTTGAACAAAGTCAGCTGTGGATCATCTTCGTCTAATCTTTCAGGCTCACACAGCTGGGTCTGAGGAGGAACAAGATGGGAGGGGCCTGGCTGAGAGCTCTGCGATGCATCTGCAACCAAAGGCTCTCTAAACTCCTCCTCCTCCTCCTCCTCCTCCTCAGAATTGTCCAATTCAGCTGCTGAAACCACAGGCTGACGCTGAATCACAACACATGCTTCCTTCTGCAGATGAGCTTTATGGGGATGCTGACTTCATTTTCCAGCAGGACTTGGCACCTGCCCACACTGCCAAAAGCACCAAAACCTGGTTCAATGACCATGGGATTACTTGCTTGATTGGCCAGCAAACTCGCCTGACCTGAACCCCATAAAGAGTCTATGGGGCATTGCCAAGAGAAAGATAAGAGAAATGAGACCAAACAATGCAGAAGAGCTGAAGGCCACTATTGAAGCATCCTGGTCTTCCATAACACCTCAGCAGTGCCACAGGCTGATAGCTTCCATGCCATGCCACATTGAGGCAGTAATTGCTGCAAAAGGGGCCCAAACTGGGTACTGAGTACATATGCATGCTTATACTTTTCAGAGGTCCGATATTGTTCTATGTACACTCGTTTTATTGATTGCATGTAATATTCTAATTTTCCGAGATTGTGGATTTGGGGTTTTCATGAGCTGTACGCCATAATCATCACAATTATGACAAATCACGGCTTGAACTATCTTGCTTTGCATGTAATGAGTCTATCTCATATATTACTTTCCCCTTTTAAGTTGCATTACTGAAATAAATGAACTTTTGCACGATATTCTAATTTTTCGAGTTTCACCTGTAAAGTATATGAATGCACCAAACCTGGCTAAATTCTGTATTCAGGTCACTGCTTTCTCCATAGATAATGACAAAAACAGTATTGCATTTGGGGCATTTTTGTGCCTTTCAACACACACAGAAAACTCATTGCTTTTATCAATAGGATCTTCTTTTTCTCCCCCTGTGGATATTTCAGTGTAAGAATATTAAAATTAAGCCTTTCTCAAACCAACTATCCTTCAGAACTGATTGGTAAGGTAGGTAAAATAAACCTTTATTAAAGTTTTTGACCAACATGTTGCAGAGGTATTTGATTTCTCTAGTCTGCATGGCCACTGAATATTCTGTTTAAAGAATAAGTTCAACATTTGTATAGAAGACTTCTTTCATGGAAGCCTGATATAATTTATCAGAAACAGAATATAATCCTGTTCTGAAGACAGTATCAAGAGCAAAAATGAAAAGTATAAAATGCATATTTAGAATAATATATAATACAAATTTTAAAAAAGCTGTCAGATCAAAGAGGTACAGATGTGGCATTATATATAAGATTTTACATGATGTCCAACCTCAAACATGAGAGTTAAATAATGTGACATCTCTATCTCTTTGGTCTGAGATCTTGAGAAATAGACGTGCATTCAATTCTCCATAAAGAGTGTGAAGGCTTTAGAGATTTGTGACTACACCTTATGAATCCCAAGAGGATGAAACCATCACATACTGCCTTCCTGTATTCAATATTACTCAACATTATACTGTGCAGAAGCAGAGAAATTTTATACTGTGTAGAAGCAGAGAAATATATATGATTTGAAAGACAGATCTTATATATCTTTTCCTGCAACACTGTGGCACCAGGGTCTGGATAGCTCCTAAAACTAATGCACTGCAAGTGCAATGACTCACAACTTCAATTCCCAATAGAATTTTAAGCCGCTAGAAACACCTTTGGCTACATACTATATATATGATTAACATCAAACAGATAAAACTGGTTGTATACTATCACAATATTACCCCATGTAAAATTATGTTGTATGTAATTATCATATTTTGGTAATGATTTTTATGGTATTAGCATATTTACAGGTTTCTGTCTAATTAGTTTACATGCAGAGTTACTGATCTAAGAGTTATTTATACTTCTAACAAAAGAACTGCAGAGGGGTATTGTAATAAAATCTACTGAAGTAGAATGATTTTTTAAAAAAAATTATAGAAAATTAAATGAAGCCTAAGGCTCTGTAGAGCATTAAAATGAAATATAGGAAGTCTATGGAGATTCTCAATCATCCAGGTCATAGTTATTCCAAAGTCCAGTTGCCTTGTGAGAAAGCACCTTTGGGAAATCTAGGAAGATTCTGTAATTGATATAATACAAATTAGGATGATTTATATGTGATTTCAAGTACAGATAGTCCTCAGGTTATGACCAAAATTGAACCCAAAATTTCCATTACTAAGCAAGAACTTTTAAGTGAATTTTGCTCCATTTTACAACCTTTCTTGCCACAGTTGTTAAGTGAATCACTGTAGTTAGATTAGCAACATGTTTATTAAGTGAATCTGATTTCCCATTAACTTTGCTTATCAGAAAGTTGCAAAAGGCAATCACATGACCCCAGGACACAGCAACCATCATAAATGAGTCATTTGTCAAGCATCTGAATTTTGATCAACTGACCGTGGGGGTGCTGCAGCAGTCATAAGTATGAAAAACATTCATAAATCATTTTTTTAAATGCCTTTGTAATTTTGAATGGTCACTAAATGAACTGTTGTAAATCGAGCATTACCTATATTTCAGATACTTCATCTCTACTGTCTTTTATCGTTTGCAATAATCCAGTGGTATAAATCAATATTATCACTCTCACCAATTTAACAAATTCACAGCACAGATATGACTAAAATTATGCTATCAGGCACACATTACTTATTCCAATCTTTTGGCCACTAAGAGATCCTCGGCCGCTTCTAAAACGATGTTGATTTACTTTACATACTTTTATTTCCTTTCATTACACAGTTTAAGATGGTCCATAAAACTACAATAAAGCAGTACAAAAACATCAAATCAGCAACAAAAACAATTCAGAATACCACCAGAGAAAATAGGACAAAATCAACTCATTTAAACCAAGGAGAAACAATAAAATCCATAATTTAAAAACAAAGATCTTCTTGAACAGGAAGATTTTAACAATAGAAAAGAATGCAAATGGGAGGAGGGGCAAAGTGAATCACAAGTTTCTAATATGGGCAAGAGAAAACAGAAAAAAAAAGCCTTTCAACAAAATATGAGTTTGAAGTAGGGAACTAGATAGCTTAATGTTTCATGTATTATATTAAGCCATGATTATACTATGGCTTATGGTCAGATAATTATTGGTTGTTAATTCAATGTACTCATCATGATTTGTGAACCTATTCAGTGAGCAGGCACAAATAAGAAAAGATGATTCTCCAGGTACACCAATCTTACATTAATTTTAAAAATTATTTGTACAGATTGAATTGTTGGTACATAAAAATGTGTTGTTAAGAGATGACATTACTGATGAAATAGTAAGAAAATGTTGTGCAACATCAATAATATTGTATCTGATATAATCTTTGGGGCCAGGTAGGATATTTAGCACAACTTATTTTAAACAGTATCACTGGCTACAATATGAATATGTTCTAGAAATATTAAACAAAATTTAGTTGAAATATATGAGCATCTTTCCTATTCTCGTTGCTGTTCAAAAACCCATCTTTGGTTCCAAAAACACATTCAAGTTTTTGTTAAAATTAGGGGAATCCAAATAAGAGATCAGGATTATAGATTGAGGGCGTTTGCAGATGATCTGGTTGTTACAGTAACTCAGCCCAATTACTCAGTTGTAGAACTGATGGAGATAATAACGCAATATGGGAAAGTTTCTGGATTTAAGATCAATATACAAAAAACTAAAATATTGTCTAAAAATATGACAGTATCACAAAAGGTTGTTTTAGAAGAGTTAACGGGATTTGAAATAGTTAAAAGGATTAAATACTTGGGGATATATTTGTCAGCCTCAAATGTGAAGTTATATAAAAATAACTATGAAAAGTTATGGGGAAAAGTACAAAAAGAATTAGATAGTTGGAAAAAATTACATTTATTGGGGAAAATCGCAGCAGTGAAAATGAATGTTTTGCCAAAAATTTCATTTTTATTTCAAATGATACCTATACTTAAAAAGGATTTAAATTTGGAGGAATGGCAAAAAGGAGTTAATAAATTTGTATGGGCAGGGAAAAAGCCACGAGTTAAATTTAAGATAATGCAAGACGCGTGAAAGAGGTGGTCTTAAAATGCCTAATCTCAAATTATATTATGAGGCTGCTGCTTTGTCAGCGATAAGCGACTGGTTTAATTTAACACAAGTGAGATTATTAAATCTTGAGGGTTATGATTTGTTATTTGGATGGCATGCATATTTATTGTATGACAAAAAGGTGGATAATGTGTTTAAGATACATATTTTAAGATATGCTCTGTTGCAAGTCTGGAAAAAGTACAGACATAAGTTAAATTTTAAGATACCTATTTGGGCAATACCTAAACACGCAATAGAAAATATAAATATTGGATTTAAACATGATGTGACTACATATAAGGAAATTTTAAGTTTTGAGAGGAATGTATGGCAATTAAAGCCATATAACATTTTAAAAGAAGAAAAGATTCTACAAACCTGGTTTCAATATGGGCAATTACAGGCTAGATGGAAAGAGGACCAGAAAACTGTTTTTTCAATCATTGATGAAAATTTGGTAAAGCAAATCAAGGTCAAGCACATATAAAAAGGATATATATTGCATTGATAGAAATTGATTCAGAGACGGAACTTGTTAAAGACTGTATGATAAAGTGGGCTCAGAATTTTCAAGAAGTTATTACAATGGATACCTGGGAAAAGATCTGGGTTAGAAATGTAAAATTTACACAGGCCCAAAATTTAAGAGAGAATTTTTATAAAATGTTTTACAGGTGGCACTTAGATCCTAAAAAATTAGCAAGTATGTATCCGAACTGCCAGCCCAAATGTTGGAAGTGTGGTTGTGAGGATGCAACGTATTTTCATATATGGTGGACTTGTAAAAAGGTTAAAGCTTTTTGGATTAAAATTTGGTGGAACATGCAAAAAATATTCAAGAAAAGGATAAAGTTTTCTCTGCAACTGTTTTTATTGGGTATTACTACAGATACCACCGTTGTAGACACTAAGTTGATGTTGAATTTAATTACGGCAGCGAGACTTTTAGTAGCGCAATATTGGAAGAACTGCCGACTATAGAAGAATGGACTTTAAAAGTTTCCAACTTGGTGGAAATGGCAAAGATCTCAGCATATTTGAAAGACCAATTGCAACAGAGATACACTGTGGAGTGGAGGAGATGGATTGACTATATTCAGAATAAATATGGGACTAAAAAGTTTCACTTAGCATTTGAATAAGTAGAGGATATATATGATGTATAATTAGCTTGTAGTTATTTTACTGAGAGTTAAAGTGCAATAGAATTTAATATTTTATTGTTGTTTGCATATTTTAGGTTATGTTTGTTTGTATTTTTATACCCTGTATTTAGCTCTGGGAAGTCGGGGAGGGGGGAGGGGAGGGTTGGGGAGGGTTGGGGAGAGGGGAGGGGCAGGGGGTTTTGTATTCAAAATTTATTGTAAAACTTTTCAATAAAAAAAAGTTTTTGTTAAATTTATTTTAATCAAATTAGTTGTTGTAGTATAAAGGTTTTTATACTGGTCCAAACAATGGTTTATAGTTGTGGTCAACACCTATATATTCTGTTCCAATATTCCTCAGCATTTATTTTGTTAGTTTATTTAAGTAGGTAGGAACTGTAAGTGCTTACAATAAATGGAAGGATATTCATAGTTAAAAATAAATAAATAAAAACTATCCTAGAAATTTGACAGGTACAGCATACATTCAGTTCTTTATAACTATATAATAAAAGTAAAATATTCATCCTAATGTAACACAGTTGTGGTATTGTATTTGGTTTTTTGCTTTTTTTTTCAATTATGCAAAGCATTCAAAAGAAGTAGTTTGAAAACCAACTTGACTCATTTGAAACTTGCATTCTTTGCAAGGCACAAACAAAACTCTTCCTCTGGACCAAAACAATTTTGCAGTCCTACTAAATCTTCAACAAAGGAAATGGCATTATTATAAAAAATAGGGCAACACATGTGTGTTGTTTAAAGAATATCAGGGAGCAGTTTTTAATACTCTCATTTGCAATTTGCCATCTGTTTAATCCAAAGATATGGCCTTTAGGTTCAGTGATCCAGCTGTTAGAATGCTGCCAATGTTCTAAAGAGTTTGCCATATGTTACCTTAAGTGTATTGTGAGTGTATTTTAAACTTCTTCTTTCTCATTCCAGAATTCAGAACATGAAATAATAGGTTTAACTTACTTGATGGCAAATTCCAATTGAATATCAGGAACAGATTTCCTTTCCATAAGAGCAGTTTGACAGTAAAGCGAATTATACAGAGAAAGATTGGAGGTTCCTGTTAGAGGAAGCTGGATGTATGGATGCATCTGGATCCCTGCAATGAGCAGGGAGATGGACTATAATTTACATACATAACTTCATTGCCCCCTTTCTCCATTTTTCATTTTATCATTCAATGGAATT
>JAKJMR010018582.1:41657-64098 GCA_024449315.1 Daboia siamensis | reverse complement strand
ACACTTTGAGCCTAGAATATTGCACCTTTTCACAATATTCTAATTTTTTGAGATTGTGGATTTGGGGTTTTCATGAGCTGTAAGCCATAATCATCACAATTATGACAAATCACGGCTTGAACTATCTTGCTTTCCATGTAATGAGTCTATCTCATATATTAGTTTCACCTTTTAAGTTGCATTACTGAAATAAATGAACTTTTGCACGATATTCTAATTTTTCGAGTTTCACCTGTATTTCCCCCAGGCTTTTTAACTGGAACTTCCTTTCAAGTTGCTTGACAAAGCAATCAACCTGGGAGCAATTTTTAGTAATAAAACATAAGTGATCAACATAAGCTAACAGGAAACACTCTGCACCCTTATACTGTGCAGTGTACAAACATGGATTTGCCTTGCTGCTTCTAAAATTTAACTCTGTGAGAGCAGCATCTAAACAATGATTCCAGTTTCTTGCTGACTGTTTTAACCCATATATGGCTTTATTCAATTTATATATACATATCCAGGGTGCTTGGTGTCATAACCTGGAGCTTGTACCATATATATGTCTTCCTCTGGTTCAGTGTTTAAATATAGAAGTGGTAATATCAAAATGATATATGGTATAACTGTGTGCTGCTAAAGCCAATGCTAGCCTTATGGTCTCACCTCTTACTGTTGGTGCAAACACTTCAACATAATGGACTTTCTTTTTCTGTGTAAATCCTTGTGCAACTAACCCTGCCTTATACTGCAGTTCATTATTGTGCAAAACTTTCTATTTATATACCCATTTACACCCCATGGCCTTTTGTCCTTCTGTTAATCTCATAAGGGTAAACACCTGATGCACATTTGTAGACTCCATTTCTCTGTCCATAGCCTCCTTCCATTTATCCTGTTCTACTTTAGGCAATGATAACATCTCTTGGTAATTACGGGGTTCATACCTTACACCAGGGCTTTTCAACCAGTGGTATGCGTACCACTGGCGGTACATGAGCACCTGGCTGGTGGTACGCGGAATCACCTTCCTCCCCCCGCACCTCCCCCCACCTCGCTCCTTCCCAGTTCGCTTGCAGAAAACATGCTGCCTGGTGGCGGCCTATAAGAACCCTACCGAGGCCACACGAAGAGCGCAGGTGCAGTGAGGCCCCACACTCCCCTGGGAGTCATTGTGTAGCAACCGGATTGACTTCCGGTGCTGCCTGCTACTAGAGAGGGCCTGGCTGGATGGAGGCTCCTGACCAAGCCACCGCAATCCCCCCATGGTTCCAAGGACTGCTATCAGCTGCAGGTCTGATGCCTTGCAGCTGCCAATCCTGCCGTGGGGTGGAGCGCTGGCAGCCACAAGGCCGTGCAAGCCCAGAGCGAGTGAATCAAGTAGGAGGCAGGCAGCCCCTTTGGCTGTAACCGCCCCTTTCCCCTGCCCTGCCCTGCCCCAAGAAACCAAAAGAGACATCTTCCCTTTGCGCTCTGCTCGCTCCCCACTGAAAATGTCCAGGTTTAGTTTGAATCTAGGGCCCTCCAAGGAGCTGATCCAGCTTCATCAAATTCCTGCAATGGATGAATGGTCGCAGCCAGAGGCACCCAGCCATCAGGGCCTCGGTGGGCTATGCAGTACAGAGCCAGGATGCCGCGCAGGGCCCGAAGCCAGAGTAGGCTCCGTCGACCCCCCCAAAAGGGTCAAAAACAGAATGCAAAGGAGGCAACAGGGAGGTGTTTGCCACACGTGTGCAATCTGGGCTCTGCGATTTCCCACTGCCCCTGCCGCACCTGGGGGAGGACCATGGGTGTTTTTTCTGGGGGGGCGTTGCAGCCAGTTCCTTTCCCCCCCTTGTCCCGAGCAGGATAGGGTGAACTTTCCTCCCGCCCGCTCTACGTTTGCCCAGTTTAGTGCCTCCGCCTGCATTTTCCCCCTATCTCTGGGACTAGCCCCCTCTTGCTCGCTCGCTCACTTACTGCCCTGTCGCTTCCAAATGCCTCTTGCTTGAACAAGAGGCCTTTGAAAGAGATGGTAAGCAAGCAGAAACCAAGAAGCAGAAACCTGGGCATCTCCTGGAGAGTCAGGGCTGCTTTCCCTTACTGGAAAGAGCCTCTCCTCCTTTGGCTCCATCCGGCTTTGTAGTTGGTTGGCGCCTGGGAAGGTGAATCATTAAAAGAACTCCCAGCACTCCGAAGTCTTTAAGGCCGGCACCTCCTCTCGGCTTGGGCAGGTCTGCGTGGAGGATCTGGGGAGGCCGGCATCCCCAGTGCCTTCTCCCTCCTCCTCCTCCAGTGGCTGCTGTGGAGGAGCATGGGTGGTTGTGTCGGGGACAAGCGGGAGACTGGCTCATTATTTTAGAATGGGACATTGTTAGCAGCACTCGCTCCATTTGAGATACCGCAAGCACACTACCATAAAGTTATTTTGCTTGATCATTGTAATCTCAGCTCAGAAACACTAGCACACGTGTTGCTGAAGTGCCTGGTAAAGAGACACAGCAGCTCATTCACCTTCTCAAAGAGAAGCTGCATCTTCACTTCTGCCCCATGAGCGGTGAATTACGTGTGGACACAATCACAAATCGGCTCTCATTCTACCACCTTTTAAATTGCTAGACCTCGAGGCGCATGCGCCTTGTTGCTTTGGGAGTGATGTTGACTTGCCCAAATCTGGGGCCAAAGGAGCATTCTTTGTCTGGAGGAATGAGTCACAGCTGCTCCGGTGGGCTGCTTCTGTGGCAGTGGGGCATGCTGGTGCCCTGCTCTGTGCTCCATCTGAGGGGGTGCCCTGGGAAAGATGGAAGTGCAGCTGTGATCCAGGATGGTCAACTGCTCTGAGCCCTGTCTGGCTGGCTTTGTGCCTCCATCCCCCAAGAGCAGATGGTTGTGAAATGCTGCTGTGCGCTTCCCCGAGTGCGCCTCAGCCCCGGATCTCCCCCCACCCAGGACTCCAGCTGCATCTGCAGAAGGTGAGCAGGACGAAGAGCATCCATGTGAAGGGCGCCTTCCTACCCCACGGTCCACAGCAGCATTGTTGGCGCGCATGGATTGACTCTAAGCAAATGCGAGGTGTTTCTGTTGCTGGAATAAAGCTTATTAAATGAGCTGGCAACCTCCAAGTATCATTGATAGATCTTCCCCAACTTTCCTCTGGTGCTTCATAAAGAGTCAAGTGGGCATTAGATTTCTTGGTAAAAATGGATTTGGAAGGAAGGAAGGAAGGAAGGGACAATGAGAGGGAGGGAGGGAAGGAGGGAGGGACAAAGAGGGAGGGAAAAAAGGAAGAAGGGACAATGGGAGAGAGGGAGGGAGAGAAAGAGAGAGAGAAAGAGAGAGACGGAGAGAGAAGGAGAGAGAAAGGGAGGGAGAGAAAAAAGAGAAATAGGGAGGGAGAAAAAGGGAGAGGGAGGGAGAGAAATAGAGGGAGAGAGAGGGAGAGAAGGAGAGAAAGAGAAAGAAAGGGACAGAGAAAAAGAAATAGAAAGGGAGAGGGAGGGAGAGAGACAAATGGAGAGAGGGGCAGAGAGAGAGAAGGAGAGAAATAGAGAGGGGGAGAGATTAAATTAGTAACATGGTTGTTAAGTGAATCTGATTTCCCCACTAACTTTCCTTGTCAGAAGGTTGCAAAAGGCGATCACATGACTCTGCAACAATATGACCATCATAAATATGAATCGGTTGCCAAGCATCCGAATGTAAATCACATGACCTTGGGGATGCTGCAATGGTCATAAGTGTGAAAAATGGTCATAAGTCACTTTTTTCAGTGCCATTGTAACTGAACAGTCACTAAACAAACTGTTGTAAGTCAAGGACTATCTGTACTTTTATCACTTTTTCCCATATTTTTTTTTGGTCATCAAGTTTTTGACACCTTGCTAGGTGACTGGTGGTACTAAAAACCCTGCCTTTCGCTATACGCTCTGTCTAACCCCACTTGCTGAGAACCAATCAGGAGGTACACCTTTACTGCTACGTTCAGACCTCTTCTGCATCATCTGTTCCTGTGTTCCTGCAACTTCTCTCTTTATCTGAGATCTATACTCTTCTATTCCTACTATTTCTGACCTGCTATTCTGTTCATCCTTCTTTGGGCTTTGTGTAGCTTCTCCTTCCTGAGAACTAGTGCTACATGTTGGCATGAACACCTCGGTGTTATCATGCACCGTCCCAATTGTTTTGTTCTGCAAAACTAGCAGACTTTGAAATCACAAACTTCTTTGTTCTATCTGTGAATCTATCCTCCTTGGAATCTAGCTCATATCCAACAAACCTAAGTTTCCTGCCCTTTTTCAATCCCTTCCTTCTGATGCTTTTGGGAACATGAACCCAGGCATAACTGCCAAATGTCCTTAGGTGAGCCAGTGAAGGTTGCCTTCCATATAACAGGTAATGTGGAGTTTCATTTAGCAACACTCCAGTTTACTAGATAGGTGGCTGTTTTCATGGCATTTTCCAGGGAAAATGTCAGTTGTGTAGCTCTATGACCTTATTTGCTGCTCCTCTGTTTCTCCTCTCAAGGTAGCATCTCTGGAGATGCTCTGTAGAACCACACATGAAGCAGCGTTTCACTATGCAAATATTCTCAGCTGCTCTATCAGCATCTTTGGATGTTGCAGTTTTAGGCCTGGTCTGTGTGTTGTTACCGCCTCTCTGCTGCCTTTCTAGCTGTTTCTGTTCCTCCTCCAGCAACCGGCCAGTCAAATAACTCATGGTTAAATCCCTCTCTTGCATGGAGTCTAAACTGGTCACTAGGACATCCCGTGAAGTGTCCAATGAACTGAGCACCACATACACTTTGTGTGCCTCAGTAAAAGTCATTCCTCTTTCTTCTAACTCTAGGAATGTCTTTCTCATGGACTGCAAATGAGGAGACATGCTCTCTCCCAGTTTCAGCTGGACCTTATATAGCTTTCTTGTGAGCATTTCTTTGCTCTCTCATGTACACACTGCACAAAGCATCTCAGCACATTTTAGCAGACTGGGGACCTCTCACGTGTATGAGCTGGCTATCCTCCAAACTCAGGATTATGCTGGCCAATGGTTAGCTGTTAAATCAATACCCTGACAGTCCTGTGTAAGAAGCAGAAGGAGCTGTAGGAGGGAGGGGAGAGAAGCAGGGAGAAAAACTGAGATGATTTATTGGAGCAATTTGCAACCTTTCCTGTTGGTTTCCCCATTGACTTTGCTTGTGAGAAGCCAGCAGAAAAGGCTCTGAATAGTGATTGTGTGACTGTGGCTCTCTATGGCATCACAATCACGATGGATCCCACGTGCTCAGATTGCAATCATGTGACCACAGGATGCTGAAATAGCCAGAACTTCAAGGATCAATCACATGTCCATCTTTTCAGTGTTGCATAATTTTGAACAGTCACTGAACAAGTGAACGTAAGCTGAAGAATACCTGTAAAATAGATCAAGTCAGAACACAATCATTTAGAAAATAATAATTTAATTTTTACTTTCTTTAGAGCAATACTCTCTTGCTGAAAAAGAATTTTATTTTCACATACTAAAATATTATTAATAATTGTACTCTCTATTAAAGCAGTCAATTATTAAATATTTATTAAAAATTAAACAAGCTCTTTTAGATCAGAGTGTCATTCTTTTAGGACTGGGGGCATCTCCTACTTTTTGAGATTAAATCATTGACACTCAAAATGATTTTTTTTTTGGGTAAACCTGGCCACAAACCAAACCACTTGCCAAAGGAAAACCATTGAGCTTGTTCCCCATCCAAAACTATCTGATCTCCCAGGATGCTGAAACTCTTCAATTAGTTTCTGTATTTTTTTTAATAGGCAGATGTCATTTTTCTAAAATAAAGCATCAATCTGCAGCCACTATTATACATTTAAATAAATAAGTTAAATACAAGACTCAGAAGCATTTTCTGAGAGATTTTTTTAGAAGCTAGGAAAGTTGTATATATAACTGGATACATCACTGCAGTTGCAGAATAAAATTCAACCAGGTGCCTGCCATGGTAAGAGAAATGTCTGATCTTTGGCATACAGTATGTATGCATCTTGTTGGAAAACAAGGTTCTAGACTATAATGGCATATTATCTGCAACAACAATCTGATCGTTTAAAATATGCTGAATTTGCAAAATAACAAAATTATAATCTCTTTACGGCATGAGCTATTTTCCTTCAGCCATTTTTGCTTTATCTGATGATACATAGCAATTCAAGCACCTTGAACAGATGGGAACCAGGAAATGCCAAGTTTGTAAACTAGCCTCGAAATTGCAAAAAATGCCGGAAAGGCAGTGTCCAGTACAACCTTGAGTTAGAGAACTTACAGAAGAACGCTGAGGTGGTATTTTGCTTTGGATAACATCATAACATGTTAATCAGAAGAATGATTACATAGATGCAGTCTCTGGAAGAATACCATTTAATTTTTAAAAATTAGTTTTTAAAAACTAATACAAGTCAGTCTACAATTAAACTCTAAAGCATTGTGATTATGCTGATGTTCTCAGGTATAAAAATACCTCTCCTGGATCAGTGTCAAATATTTCATTAACAGTCAAAAATGCAAATGATGTATTTTAATGAGGTATTCTATTATCACTTAAAATCATAGTATATATGGAATTATTCAAGTAAACTATTTTTTTTAGGATTATTTTTAGGATTTTTAACATTATTGAACAATAAATTATTTACATTTTCAGAGCTCCATGCAAGTTAAAAGTCAACATATAGACATCATTGCTGGTTTGTGTACATTGTTCAAACTATCCCATGAAGTGGTAGTAACAGTAGAAGTAGTATGGCTTCATCAGTGCTTTACTTTGTGTTACACACAAATTTCAAAATGTGATTTGCTGTACATAAGCATCTTCCAGTGGCAGTCCCAAACTGAATTGTTGACTCACAATTATAAATTGATCCATTAGCCCCAGGATTTGCCCCAAATACTCCGTTGGGTAATTACCCTCAGTTTAAAAATCACTATTCTACCAAGTTTGTTGACTTTACCACTTCAGGGGTCCCACCTAATGAAGGATGGATACAGGAGAGATGTCTGAAGCAACCTAGGTAGAGCTTGGATTCTAGGTATTTCCCCCCACAAACAACTAAGTTTAGGGTGGGAAATTATAAGGTAGTTCTTGACTTACAGCCCCTCAGCAACCATCAGAAGCTACAAAGGAGCTGAAAAAAGTAACTTATGACCTACACAGTAAATAAAGTAATAACATACTAAATAAATTCCAGCAGTTTTGTGAATGTGTAAACAAAACCAAGTAAACAACTGTCCAATAGTCCAAATAAAGTAGCACAATTTGCAAAGATGACAAATGGGTGACAATGCTAAATCAGCTATTTTCGTGCCAAACAGTTGATGAGATCCTCTTGTTCAAATTCTTATTGCACATTTACCCTAAACCTCTCTATGGTGTTCTTATGATAACTATGATAAGTCTTAAATTAAACATAACAAAAGCATATTCTTCCTAAATTTTACACTATTAGCCACAATGAAGAAATTAAACATATTCTATTAATAGAGTAATTTACATTCATTACTTTATCATTGTTGTTATTTTGTTATAGGGACTTCATAAATGGGCAGTAACACTTTCTAGGAATATTGCACCAAAAACCCACTATCCTATTCCATCTACAATTTCAAGCATGGTTTTCCTCAAACAAAAAATAACCATCACAGATTTTAAAAACCAATAGATGTCACATATTAATTTTATTTTTTATTCACTTTATAGGATATTCTATTACTTCAGGTTTTGTGATAATAAAACATCAAAGAACAAAGCTGAAAGTTGTTTGTGATTTAAGATACCCAAGGAATTAATTTTATGCTGGCATATAGTGTACTGTAATTAGAGATGGCTCTCTGCATTGTGATTAACCTAGTAACTATAGTAACCAAAGCAGAAGAGAATGAGCAAAGTAAGACTAAGCTAGCTAAAATCCTTTATTAATCTTTTTATTTCAATATATGCAGAATACATCTTTGGATTTATATATAATACTAGACAGCCAGGACACTAGTCAGGCATCCCAGGACTTGGGGGAACAGCTGGGGGACCCCAATTCCAGTCCAGTGGTTAGCAGGGAGGACCATAGCCAATCTCCAGGAAGGGCAGAGTTACCATTGAGACATTCCAACAGAATCCGCAAGCCCCCCGCATATCTGCAGGATTTTGTAAGGTCATAGGTCATTCTACAGGATTAGTTATTATTGTTATTGTGTGTTTTCTTGTTGGGGGGGGAAGGGAATGTTATATATTGAATGTTAGCGTAAAGCACTGTTATGCTGTCAGCTCTTAGAACAAATTAGGGAAAGGGTCTCTGATGAAATTAAAGAGACGGGTGAGCCTGAATCCACTTCCATTAAGCAAGGGATTCCTTCTATGCTAACAGTGATTTGGATTTTAGGCTTGAGTGGGGGGTAGATTGCTGACTGGCAAACCACTTCCAAATTTTCTATAATCTGGGGTGCCCTGGTCCCTGTGGTTTTTTGGGGGGAACTTGTACCTGCGGACTGCTCATCGATGTCGTTTAGGTTGTTGCAGTTCCGGGCTTGGCAAACGGATTGTATGTGGCCAGTTTTGCCACAAGCATGGCATTTGGCCCCGTGGAAGCGGCAGGATGCTCTGCCCCCGCAGCTGGCACAATTTTGGCTGTTTCCGCTGGTCTTCAGGTTAGGGGCTCTAGCACTTCTGTTGGCCCCGGCCAGCTTCTTTTGCGTTTGGTTGTGGGCACGGCGGTTCTCCAGCCGCTGTAGAATGGCGTCGATTTCAGCTTCGTTGGCTTGTTCACCTTCTCCACTGTCAGCGGCGGTTTCTTGGTGCACGGAGCCGTTCGGGTTGTTGTCATGTCTGAGCGCATTCTTTTCGTTAATGGCCTCCTGAGCCATTATTTCGTTGACCACTTCAGACAGGCTCAGAGTTGGTTTGGCTATTATTTTTTGCTGGAAGTGATCGTCACTCAGGCCGAACACAATTCGGTCACGAATCCAATCTTCCAGGTCCAGGAACCTGCACATTCGGGCTGCTTGTCACATGGTGGCCACGTAGTCCATCGCCGATTCGCCTGGCAGCTGGTTCCTCTGGATGAATTGGAGTTGCCAGTAGATTTCGGACTTCTTTGGCATGAAGTGTTGGCTCAATTTGCTGACGAGGTCAGCGTAGGGTAGTGTCGAGACTGGATCTGGGATGCACAGCCCGACAGCTACATCTTACACAGCCGCCCGCTGATGCATAGCAACGCCGCTGCCTTCTCCTTGTCTTCTGTGATTTTGTTCACAAGTAGATAACCCTCGACTTGTCCCAAGTGGGACTCCCACTGTCCCGGATGGCGGACATCGAACTCACGGATGTGTCCGATTTGCGTCATTCTGTCCCGGTCTGGTTACTGCTCTTACCGGGAAGGAATTGATCTGGAGAGTTTTCTCTTCCCTCCTTTCCCGTGTTTGCTAGTGCTTCAGCTCTAGTGACTCAGCTAGTGCTTCAGCTCAACAGCAGGATCCCATCCTCGTCGTCACTGTTAAGTATTGTGGGTAGACCGATCAGGACAGATGACAAGATGCCGAGGGTTTAACTACGCTTTATTGTGGTTGAACTGAGGAGTCTCCACAGCTCGGCTCCTTTAAATACTGTTGCCGGCAAGCCGGTGTCCAATCCACATCCTTAAAAGGTCCCGCCAGAACGGCCTGACCAATGGGACGGGAGTTAGGACACCACCGGTTGTTGCTGGGTGCTGCACAGCTGATGTGCTTTACGCTAACATTCAATATATAACATTGTTATTATTATAGTTTGTCACCCAGTCAGCTAGATGGATTTTGCATTTTTATCCACCTATTGAGTCCTTCCCAAGGACCTGGGGTAGGTAGATGTTGTTATTTGATTTGTTAAAGGCATGGTCCCAAGATGTAAGCTGTTCCAAGCCATTCTCATTCAGTGCTTCCCAAGAACCTAGACGTGTACTGTTGTAGTATATGTGTGAATCCAAACAATGTGGCCTTTTACAATTCAGATGGAAATTTTCTCAAGGTGCAGATTTTCTAAGTGCCATCCAAGGTTTTTTTTTTCCTGTATGGAATCATTATGATTTGGTCAGAGTCAGTTAGATTGGATTTAGCATTTTTGTCTATCTACCAAGTCCTTCTGAAGGGCCCTGTTACAGACATTGTATTATTATTTGAAGCATTTGAAAGAAAAAAGAAAACAGATTGTTCCTGCATATTAAGGTAACCATTGCAGGTTTTATATCAGAACATGTCAACCTACACAGTCTAAAATGCTATAAATATACTACCTTTTAATTAAAGATGCCACATGTTACTCTTTGTAGCTTTCAAAGAGCAAAACAGACACCGGGCCAAGGACCCGTCTTTCATTTTTCACACAGGAATATTTGCTGTTGCTATATTTTCTACAGAAATATGTTAAAAGAAAGAATTGAAATATTGCATAATGGAGAATTCCATATGAGTGTGTGGTGGTTTTGAAAAGGAAGAGGATAACATTATAACCAATCAACATTAAAAAAACATGGATTTATGAAATAGATATGAATATTTGTTAATAGACAGAATGTCTGGAAACAATTTGCTGTTGTTTGGAAAAAGAATCCTGAGAAATTAAATATATGGATGAAAAAATTGAATGTTGGTGTTGCAAGAAATGGTTGCAGAAATGCCATCTTTTTTTCCCAAAAACAAAAGCATTTGGGCATGGCGTAGAAATATTTGTTGGTTCACCAAGAACATTTCTTCATTTATGTGAGGGCAAGTTTTATATCTTAAAATTTAGTCAAATTCAGACATAATTAGCTTGTTTTAATTAAAAACAATATTATTCAAGGTTATCCCAGGTACCTTAGGAACAAGAATATATGTCAAACTGAGCCGCACATCAATTTCCCAAAGCAAGTGTATTCTCATTCTCTCTCTTTCTCTCTCCCTCTGTCTCTGGAACGGGAAGCAAACCTTTAAAAGAGACTTACTGCTTGTTCTTGTATCTTCTCAGATATGCTTGAGGAATGCTGGACAAAAGTCCCACATATTATGCAATGGTACTTCACCTAACACTGCTGATCTTGGAATTAGTAAGCAGCAGTCTGAATTAAATACTCAGATAAGCATTTCAATGAGTCAAACATGTTGAATGACTCTGTAATTATTGCATCATAGCTGCTAGAATAGAATAATAACTTTATTGTCACTTTGAATGTACACCAATCGGCATACATTAAAATGAGATTTCATTGCATTCAGCTCAAAAAGGGTATATACACTACATAAATATGACAAAAATAAATAAATACAGAATTATGCATATACCCACATATATTATATGACACAGAGAAACAACAGTCTAGTTCAGGTTATGCATACATGTTTACCAGACAGATGACATAGGGAACAAAGCTATTACAGAATAGGGTAGTCCTGCTAAAAATACTTCTAAACCTTCTCCCAGAGGGGAGCAACAGAAAGAGACCATAAAGTGGATGTGTGGGGCTTTGAGTTCGAAGCACATAGCACTTATAAGCAGCATCCCAAATACCAAGGAGTGAACTTCCCATGATCTTCTCGGCTGTCCTTACCACTCTCTGTATGGACTTTCTATCTGGGGCACTGCTGCCACCAAACCAGTGATGCAATTTGTTAAAATGCTCTCAATTGTGCCTCTGTAAAAAGTGGTCAGGATAGAAGAAAGATGTGCTGTCCTCACCAGATGCAGAAAATGCAGATGCTGGTTTGCACACTTCACTAAGGATGATGTGTGGAGAGACCAATTCATATTGTTTGTTATCTGCACCCCCAGATACTTAATACTGTTGACTACCTCTATAGCTGCATCCTTGGTACTGAGTGGAGTATGACTATGCTGGCTCTTTCTAAAATCTACAATTATTTCCTTTATCAACATTTAGAACCAGGTTACTTTCATTGCACCAGTCCACCGGAGCCTTCACCTCTTCCCCATAAGCATCTTCATTGTATAAATTAAGTAGCTTAGAGAGAATGAAGACCATATAGAAGGAAAAGTATCCATCCATATTCGAAAAGGTTGGCTTTTTAGGAGTTCCATTGTAGGAGTAAGGGGATATTGCTGAAGGAGTAGACTCAGGTCACATTTCACCTTTAGTCATTGTGAAACAGTTCATCAAATTAAGGATGCAAATGAACTTAGTCAGGAGTCCTGCCTGGAGCTAATCTAAATGTTTTAATTCAGTGTTCAGCAGTAGGATGAGCCCTTATATGACCAAATTCCAGCTAATCTCCTCTCCCCTGAATAAAAACATGTCTTGCATTTGAAAATATATATGACATACATGACAGCTTGAGATGGTATTTCCTTTCTTTTAATTGTAAAAATGGTCTCCCTACTAACAACAGTTCAGGGTTGTCTGCAACCCTGCATATTCTTTGCATAACTTGTTACAGAAAGAATGAAAAACAAAAAGGAACAAATTTTTGCAAAACCCCTAACTGTATCCCTAACAAGAAGCTGCTTCATCTATCAATGTCCCTTCCTGCCTCATTTTTATTTTAGTTCAATACTTTAAATTAATGAATGACAAAAAAAATATTTAGAAGAAATAGAGGAATGTAAGTACAAAATGGAAAATGCCTCTTTCTAATACTATACACTTCATCTGTGTATCCCCAAGGGAATTTTGTCAGTAAATGTCATGCCAGAAAGATGGAATTGCCAGCTGTTACTTTATGACCACCAATGACCACTGAAGAACTTTCAAAATGCTATAAGAAAATGTACACACAAATGCTTGTACATTAATCAGAAACATATATATATATATGAAAAAAGGTACATGATCAGTATACTATAAAGGTCCTTACTGGAGAAAAGTACCACCAGGAAAAATATATGCAGATATGCATGTTAACTTTTCTTATTTTTTTATGTAAGCCAATTTGGGAATTGGATTAAAACCTAATCCAACTGGAATATAAGGAAGTAAGTGAATCTAAAACTAACAAATTTGTCTTATTAGAATAGGAATTAAGAAAAACTAACAAGTGATGCTGCAACTAGTTAGGCAAGACAGACTTATGGTTCCCAACGTAATTCATTTTTGCACCTGGATATTTAGTTCTATTCTTTTAAAATTGATTTTGAAATATTCATGTTAAACCTTCTTAACATGTAAGGCTGCATGGTTGCTAAGTTACACCTTCTGTTCTTAAGATGTTCACAGTGTATTGTTAAATTCTGTTTTTTTAATTTTACTTTAGTAGCTTTAGGCAAAAGAAAAGAAATTTCTTTTCAAGGTAAGTTAAAGAGAAGAGGCTTTAGACGGATAGGATTCTTAAGGTTGCTAACATTCTTAATCAAACGTTAGAATAAATCCTGAGGTTGAAAAGAAATGTTGGGGAAGCATCCAAATGAGCATGTATTGTAATAATAAACAGATTCAATTAGACTCACTTAGATTGGGAGAAAGAAAGCCTCAGTAACTGAAAAGCAAAAACCAATGCAGTGGCGGTGATGCACAGTAGCAGCAGCAGGGGGAAGGAATGGGTTCATGCACTCAACCTAATCCCGCGCATGCGGAAATAAAGCTTTGTGCCCTTGCCAGTCACTTGCAGTTCCCAATGGGCCACAGCCCAGTAAATGGTCCATGGCCCAGAGGTCGGGGACCCCTACTCTGTGTGACTGTATAAAGGAAAGAACAGGCCGTACTATTATACGTATACCTTACTGCTGAATTCTACCCACTCATGTTGTGCTGGGGATATCTATGTAAGGGAAGCAATTTTATCGGTATAGATATCTCTGAGGTTTGGAAACCTGACTACATGTGTATATGTGATAGAATGCAGTAAGGAATGGGATTCCCATGAGTGCATGAGAAAAAGGCACCTCAGTCCAGATATTTTGTGTGAGAGAAAGAGGATGAAGACAGCCACTTATTGTAGACATGTCAAACTTGTGATGTCACATGACGTCGCACAACGTATCGGGATGGTTTTGCCATTGCCAGCAATGGGATGGGCACGGCTTCCAGATGATGCGTCTGGCCATGGGCCAGCAGTTTGACACCCCTGCCCTAATAGTTTGCAGAGTGTATTGGAGATGCAGACAGTACTGTTCAATCTGGCAAGATGTTGTCTATAGGTGTGAAACAATTAACAACTCAGCTTGAAAGAATCACCACTTGTATTTGTTGGTTTGGGGCCTGAGTATATACGTTTCCAAATGCATAAGATGACAAAGTTGGGGGCAGAAGATACAGCACCACCACATATCATTTTAATAGCACAGAAACACACCAAAGAAATAGATTGGTTCTTTCTGTGCCTGTCCGCTCTTAGTGGCTACCTGCCCGCTGTTAGTGGGTACCTGCATAAGTTATACTTTTTAAAAAATTATTTGAAATAGATTCCATGTTCAGTTATTATTTGGGGGGGATGAATCTGTTTTCTAATACTTTTTCATATAGGGCTTGTATTTATTCTTTGTGTAACCAAAGTTCCTTTTATTTTCTTCGGTGCCCACTTTTCCCACAATCTAATCTTGACACTACTAAATAATAGTCTGTCCCACATTTAGAACTTCTGATTATCACTGTACAATTAAATCAGTCATCCGTTTCAATTTAAAGTCATTCTCATGCCTGTGTATTCATAATACTTAAACACACATTTTCACTGCATACATTATCCCACAATATTTGACCACCTTTCTTAGATCCATTGCATCGTTCCTTTTCTCAGATTCACAATAATAAAACATACCCATTCTTTTCTTTTATTTCATGTAACAATACAATCACTGTCTCATTTATTTTTCTTACATTTCAAGTTGCAAGTGTCCATATGCCATAGTCAATGCCCAATGGGTCTACTGATAATGAATTCTGCTTGCCATCATAATTTGGTCAATTGATTCTTTCACAAAAGTTTTTTTAATAAAATAATATAAATTGGTTTAGTAGGCTTAGTCACATCAGTGCCATTTGTTGCATTCTCTTCTAACAATACAATAATTTTGCATACTTTAACAGAAAAAATAGAGATGAAAGGGACATTGGAGGTCTTCTGGTACAACCACGTGTTCAAGCAGAAAACCCTATACCATTCCAGACAAATGCCAGTCCAGTCTCGTCTCTTCTTAAAAGCCTCCACTGATGAAGCATCCACAACTTCTGAAGGCAAGCCATTCCACTGGTTGATTGTTGTTGCTGTCAGGAAATTTCTGCTTCTCTCCTTGATTAATTTCCTTCCATTGCTCTTTGCCTTGCCTCCTGGTGCTTTGGACTTCTTTTTTGAGTCCCTGCAGATTTTACTCCGCTAGTCATTGACTATACAGGGTGGTGCTCATTTCTGTTTCAAAGCCATTGAGCCAGTGCTATCCAAAAACATTTCTGCGGTCACGTGGCCAGCATGACATCATGGAGTGCTGTTACCTTTTCATCAAAGTGGCATCTATTGATCTACTTGCATTTACATGCTTTCAAACTGCTAGGTTGGTAAGATTTGAGGTAAGGACAGGAGCTCACCCTGTTGCATGGCGTTTGGGTCTCAAATCTGGGCTGCCAGTTTTCCAGCCAACAAGCCCAGTCTTAATTGCTGACACACTGCACCATACCTTCTTTGTGGCAGCCCCTCAGATACTGGAGGCAAATATTGGAATTCAATACAAATATTGGAACACAAGTACAAGAATGACCAAAGTCCAGTTTTATGCAAGCTATGATCTCTCAGTCCATTCCAGTTAGGAGTATTGAAATTCACTCAGGATGCATTTGTAAAGGAATAACTGGAAAGATGAAAAAAAGCCTTAACATGACCTTATATCTTTTAATATAAATGAAGTAAAAGGCAATATACTTTAAAACCTGTAGACTCTCTAAAAAGGGCGATGCCAAATTATTATCAGTTAGGTGAGTGAAGCAAGAAGTTATGCATTTTGCTTCTCAGTACAAAATTACACAGCATTTCTGTAGTGTATGCTGGCATAGCATACACATGTGACAGCTGAATAAGGAGGCGCGGAGCTGGACAGCTCCGTGCAGGAACAGCGTTCGGTGGGAAAGCCGGATTTAAAGGGATTGGCTGCCCAGCCGGCGGGAAACCTGAGTTTAAACCTATTGGCCAGGCATTCACCTGGTCAGGTATAAAATAAGGCAGGTAACCTTTGTTCCCCAGTTCGGACCACGTTCACTCCTAATAAAGTCCTTGCACACCTGGAGTTCGCGTCTCATTGTTCCATGAACCGGACACAACAATTTCATTCATATGGACAAGTTAGAAAAAGAAGAGGAGACAAAGTGACAAGGAAATATCAGGAAATGATTAGACAGCTAGTTTAAACCAACACTGAAATCATTATTTGTCTGTTATTTGTAATATTGATCTTGTAGTGTAATTAAAAATCATACTGCAGCTCCTGTTTAAATATTATTATGAAATATTTTTATTGTGACTTACCTATAGAGTCAGAACCCTTGATGACACCTGAGGTTTTCCTTATCTAATGTAGACAGTCATTAGCCCATAGATGGGCCAATAATCCAGGTTTAAATGTGCTTGGAACAAATTAAATTATTTTTGCACTTGAACCTATGCCACTTAATACAGCAAAAACAAATTAGTTCATGGATAACAAAACCTTGGTGTGGGACAAACAGACCCCGTGATGAAAAGCCAAAACAGACAAAATTCAACTTTTGTTTCCTCAGCATATTTTTCCTAATATAAACCTATTTATATAAAAGTACAACTGATGAAAACCAGACTGTGACTTTATAATTCCATCAAAGATTGCTGGCTAAATTAGAATATCATGGATGGTCCATTGACTTTAATAGGGCAAGGCAACTGTTAGCTTACACACACACACAAATATACAAAAGTGAGAGAGAGGGTGGTTTAGCAATTAAGAGAGATCCAAATTCATCACTACACTTTCATCACCAGAGCTCATTGGATGACTCCCTTTCAGCCCAACCTACCTCACAGGGTAGTTGTGAGAAAAATATTGGAGAAGGGAGCACTATGTAAACTAATTTGTTTTTGGAGGAAATGCAGAAGATAAATCTAATAAATACTTAATTAGACTGAGTTAAAAGTGAAAAGGCCTGGCTGCTATCATCCATGCAGGAAATCCAGATTATGTCTCTCTAGCCATCTTCTCTGCAACAAATGTGTGCTGAAACACATTTTCTCCCTTATTCAGTGACAAAACAATTAGTTGAGCATATATTGATTGCATTTGGAATTATCTGTGAAAAAGGATTTTCTTACTGTGTTTTCCTGTATTTCTCTTTCTTAGTATCTATAGATTTATTAGTTTATAAGAAACTAATTATATCCTTCTCTATATCAAGGCTCCTTAGCTACATAGCTACTTATTGTGCTCTAAGATTAGAATAATTACGTTTTCTTAAATGCTGTAACTATTTTCTTAGATTTGGGATGGAGGATAAATCTTTGTTCTCAGAAGTTCACAAAGCACAGAAAACAATAGAAAGCATTTCAATAACAATTGCATATATTTTTGATTCAAACTTCCAATATAAATGTTCCTATCACACACTTCTCTATTCCAGTACAAACATCTGAGGGATATCTTCAACTGATCATCACACTGCTTTCTCTGTGGATTACTAGCTATCTTCCCACTTCAGAAAGGCAATGTGCTCAGACTAATAGAGAAGATGAGCACTGAAAATCAACTCAGGTTGACAAATGGAGCAGAATTATTGATCCTCAGACATCATTTGTCACCCATTCATGCCTTTTGTCCTGATATTACTCCTATTTGTGTAGTGCTTGAGTGAAAATAAGTGAACTGGAAGAACAGGCCACAAAGCTACTCTTGTTTCTTGAATGATTACATTGTATTGTCAGTGTGAAAAAGCCACCACTAAGGTTTGATCAGAACTTCAAGGAGATTCTCTAGCATGAAGCATACACACACAAACAAACACACACAGAGAGAGAGGAAAGCTGTGTTTGAAAAGAATAAAACAGTTAAAATGAACAAAAACAATAAAACATTAAAAATATCCAGATACATAAAGCAGCCAAGATAGTTAACCAACTAAAATTAAGAAATGGCGTCCTTAACATTTTCCAAGCCCACAGTATGGTGATGTTTTTAGACCCTTGTGAAGGGATGAGGCCATTCTAATATCTGAGGGAAGAATAGTCCACAAAGCAGGGCTACAAGATAGGTCTGTCTTTTAAATCCTTCCAGTCCTTTCTTTGTTGCTGACAGGATATGTAACATGCCCAATCAAACTGGATAAAACTGTATGAGTGGCAGCCTATTGTTCTTTACATTTTTGACTGGGGAAACCTTCAGGAAGGGTCTGCCACAGAGATTGCTATTTATTCAGTCCTGGTTACCAACATCATGGCAAGCTTAATTTATCCTCTAATTGATAACATATCTTTGCACCTTTAATTCAGGTATGAGGTCTCTGAAATTTCATTTAGAATATGATCTACAGATGATTTCAAAAAGCTCCAGCATTCTAATTTCCTTTATCATAGAAGTCTTAATATAGTAATATACATCTGTATTACCAGACCCTTAGATCCATCTTTTTCCAGTCTTTTTTGCATCTATGACATATGAAATTCACAAAGCAATTCATTGACAGCATTTGCACACTTTCTATTATTATTCTGACAGGCCCAAATAAATAAAATGGAACATATAGTATATGAAACTAAATGGGAACAACTCCATAGAGGAACCAATAACCCTTTTTACATATTTATATGCTAACATATAAATAATCCTATTTTCATTAAATGTCTCCATTCCATTAAAAGCGCTGCTGCACCCAGGCATAAACATAACAACAAAAACAGCAGCTTTCTATTTGAAATAAAAATGGCTTTCAATTATTCTTTATTTTATTTCAATCATTTACCATCCCAATTATATATTGCATACAGACAGTCTATATTCATCATAAAAACATAAAGAATAAAATATAACAAGTAAAAATGGTGCTGAGCAAGAAGTAGCTGATCTGGGCCAACAACCCAGCTTCCAAATGCTCTACTGAAAGCCTTCTTAGCTTCAGCAGGAAGCTGCTCCATAGGGTCATGGCCAATGCAGAGAAAGTCTACTTCCAGACCCTGGACCTACTCCTTTCATAAAGAAAGTTAATACATAGCAAATTATCCTGGCTTGCATGCACAGGATGGGCATATGCCACTTGAAACGGAGTATCCAATAGGAGATAAGCCATCAAGGGCTTTTACTGTTCCTTGGTAATCAATGCAATGTCTGAATCACAGTGTGCTTCTGCTATAACTACTTTTGCCCAATAGCAGCCTTTTCTACCAACGTGGTTTCAGAATAGTTGTCCAAGGAATTTCCTGATAGAGTATTATCAGCAAACTTCATATGATGGCTAAGGTATTTTCAGTAAAGCCTATTTATTCCAAAAACCTAACCAGTAGAAGATGGTGATGGGGTATTAAAATAAGTAAGATGGTGGTCACAGAATCACAATTGAAGCTGCATCCCTTTTGTACATATACCAACGCAACCCAAATGTAGAAAATGACAGGGCTTCCTTATAATGCCAATTAATCACCATCCTGTATGGCTGCTGTTTGCCAGATCCTGTAGCAGTGACAAAAAATTGTGATGCAAAATTCATTGAATCTGACCTGAAATGAGTTTAAAGAAAATGATTTATTTATTTATTTATTTATTTTAATTCCATTTATATCCCGCCCTTCTCCGAAGACTCAGGGCGGCTTACAAGCTTAGCAGTAGCCTTCATTCTATGTATATGCCTGCTTATTAGGGCTTTCGCACGCCCCCCCCCAAGCGGCATTATTACAAAGTCAGCTTATTGCCCCCAACAATCTGGGTCCTCATTTTACCTACCTCGGAAGGATGGAAGGCTGAGTCAACCTTGAGCCTGGTGGGATGCGAACCTGCACTAATTGCAGGCAGCTGGTGTTACTTAAGGAGGCATTAGCTCACTGCTCCACCAAGGCTCTTTTAATGATCCCTAGAACTTAGTATTATCTTTAAAGCAAAAAAAAGAATATGACAAACTTTTTTAAAATCAACTTCAGAATATGTAATTAGTAGGTAAATATATATTGCCCCCTACTGGCTGGAATGTATACATTATTTTTGCTTTAATATTGCAACCAACATCTGACATCTATAGAAGAAAAATAGAATTATTTTTAGAATTATTTAATAATCACCTAAAAGTCAAACATAGGTAGTAAGCATTGTAGTATGCTTTATTTGATGTACACTATTTACCAACATCAATTGATTGTTCTTGGTTTGCATTTTCATTGGCTTGGTCAAATAAATTAAGTGTAATTTAGTGCTTCTTTCTGCTGTTTAAAATTGCCATCAGTAGAAATAGTAGTAGACATGAAAATGGAAAGTTGAGATTTTACTCTTTCCTCTGCTATTATTTATAGTTGGTGTTACTAGCAACAGCAATGATAGGAAATCATTACCTTGCAATTGAATATGTTGAGGCCCTAGAAAATGCCCCTATTTAACAGTGTTTTCTTTGTATTCATAAAAACAGCAAATGGTAAAATTGAGGAAGGAGACTTTTATAGCATTAATGCACATTGTTTAATCTCAATTTTATCATCAGAAACAAACAGAAAATCTAGCAGAATTGGAATGTAGCATAATTGAATGTAACATGATATAAGATCTAGAGTAAAGATACTAAAAAGAGGACATATAATAAATAATGGAACTGCATTATTCTGATATGGCTTTTTTTTCCTCTGATATGCCTTGCCTCCTGCCAAGATCTAATCAAATTAAATCTTGAAAGGCTAAAACAGGATTGGATCAGGTAAACAGAACGTAAGAGGTCTGTTGGCTAGCCTGTGAAGTGAAATAAAAAACAAAACATCCTGGAGAAATATAGTAAGGCAAATTAATGCCAAGAAAATTATATGAATGTATTCATAAATGTCAATAAATGTATTTACAAAAGTCAAACTTGTCTTTCAAAGCTACTTTTATTGTGTTGTTGAAGGAAAAGTCTTCATCATGGTTCAGTCCAAGCCGGGAATAAACAACATGGCAACTGCTTTAGAAAGAAGGTTGCAATTTATTGAAGAGGAGAGCAGGACAGAAAGATGGCTCTGGAAGAAAAGAGAGAAAGCACATGTAGGGAGTAGGTTTTTATACCCTCTGGGGCTCTTGAGGTTGTTTACTATTCCTGTTTGAGGCTTTGTATTTCCTATGTCATGTACTTTGAACTGAGTCTGAGTGTGCCCCTTTGGCATCTGTGGGTTAATCCTATTATGTCCAGTCTTAGAGTTTGAGTGGGGTATGTAGATTTTAGGTGTCTTTGTCTTCCTAAACTTCTAGCTGGGGGCCTCCAATCTTTCTGAATGGATCATCAATCTGCATTTTTACAGAGCTGGTTTCTGCTTGGGGAAGGGAGACTTGGGGGTATTAAGAAAAAACTGGGCATGCTTTTCTGCCTCTTTAAGATCCTTTGAGGAAATATAATATTCTTCCCTTTTAATATTTCCTTCCAAAGGGGGGGCGGGACTGACTTCCCACAGTATGCATTCTAATGGTCAAGTATGAAACCAAGGGTTCTATCTAGCCCAGAAAGAAATATAGTCATCAATCATATCCTCAAGGCCAGATAGAAACTGAAGAAACTGCAGGTAGTCATCTACTTATGACTATAATTGACTGTGAACTGGAATTATGCTCCTAAGTCAGGCATGTCAAACACAAGGCCCGCGGGCCGGATCCGGCCCGGGGAATGCCCAGATTTGGCCCCCAGGGGCTGCCCCAGAAATGGCAAGGAACCGGCCCGCGCTGCCCCAGCCCTGGCCCACTGCAAGCCAACCGGGTGCCCTGAAACGTACACAGAAACGGTGAGCAATCAGGGGCTGGTGGTGTGCAGCAGCAGCTATAGCTCATTTGCCTCAGCCCGCCCCGCCCCTCCCAGCTTAACCCCGTCACACCCAGCCCCGCTCCACTTTGCCGGGCTTCTCCTCCAGTCACTCTGCTTTGCCAGGCAGCTTCCCCATGCCTGGCCCCCTTTTGCAGGGCCTTTCCTCGCTTGCCTAACACCCCAGAGCACGCCCAGCCTGTGGGAGGAAAGGCGCGGATACACCTGCTGGCTCCCAGTCACCCTCTCCACCACGTGGCAGGGCCAGAGAGGGGAACGAAGCAATCAGGCAGAGCCGCAGCCTGGAACTCTGTGGTGGCTGGAGAGAAAGGGTGAGAAGGAGGAGAAAGCAGGAAGGGTCTCTCTCTCTCTCTCTCTCTCTCTCTCTCTCTCTCTCTCTCTCTCTGTGTGTGTGTGTGTGTGTGTGTGTGTGTGTGTGTGTGTAATCTTTCACCTTTCTTCCCCCCCTTCTCTCTTTTTTAAATCTCTTCCTGCTCTGTTCAGGAAGGGTTTCTCTGTGTGTGTGGGGGGGGGGAATCTTTCACCTTTCTTCGCCCCCCTCCTTCTCTCTT
>JAKJMR010018582.1:0-36239 GCA_024449315.1 Daboia siamensis | reverse complement strand
ATGACTTCCTGAATGTTCTGTGCCCATTTTATCATACAGTCCTTAACAATTTCTGTTTCTGAGTCAATCTCTATCAATGCAAGATATATCCGTTTGATATGCGCTAGTCCCTGATTTCTAATTTGTTTTACCAGATTTTCATCATCCCTCAAAAAACCAATCTTCTGATCTTCTTTCCACCTGGCTTGTAATTGTCCATATTGAAACCAAGTTTGTACAATCTTTTTTTCTCGTAAAAGATTGTATGACTTCAAACACCATACATTCCTCTCCAAAGTCAAAATTTCCTTATATGTAATCACATCATGTTTAAATCCAACATTTATATTCTCTATTGCGTGTTTGGGTATTGCCCATAACGGTATCTTATAATTTAATTTTTGTCTGTGCTTTTTCCAAACTCTCAACAAAGCATTCCTCAAAATATGCATTCTAAAAACATTATCTACCTTTTTGTCATATAGTAAATATGCGTGCCAACCAAATAACAAGTCATGCCCTTCAAGATTTAAGAGTCTCGCCTGTGTCAAATTAATCCAATCACTTATAGCTGATAATGCAGCAGCTTCATAATATAATTTAAAATTGGGCATTCTTAGACCACCTCTTTCACGTGTATCCTGCATAATTTTAAATTTGACCCGTGGCCTTTTCCCTGCCCAAACAAATTTATTGATACCCTTCTGCCACTCCTCCAAATTTGAATCCTTTTTGAGAATGGGTATCATTTAAAACAAAAATAAAAATTTTGGCAGAACATTCATTTTTACTGCTGCAATTCTTCCCAATAATGATAGTTGTAATTTTTTCCAACTATCCAATTCTTTTTGCACTTTATTCCATAACTTTTCATAATTATTTTTATATAATTTAACATTTGAGGGTGCTAAATATACCCCCAAATATTTAACTCTTTCAACAATTTCAAATCCAGTTAAGCTTTCTATAGAAACCTTTTGTGATACTGTCATATTTTTAGATAAAATTTTAGTTTTTTGTATGTTAATCTTAAATCCAGAAACTTTCCCATATTGAAATATTAACTCCATCAATTCCATAACAGAATTTTCTGGATGTGTCAAAGTAATAACCAGATCATCCGCAAAAGCCCTCAATTTATAGTCCTGATCTCTTATTTGAACTCCCTTAACTATTTCCGAATTCCGTATTTTAATCAATAATATCTCCAATGTTAAAACAAATAATAAAGGTGATAACGGGCAACCCTGCCTCGTACCCTTTTCAATATTGCATATTTCAGTCAAACTATTATTAACAATTATTCGAGCTGTTTGCTTCTGGTATATTGCCCTAATTGGTTGTAAAAATTCATCCCCAAAGTTCATTTTATCTAATACTTTCAACAAAAATTTCCAATCCAATTGATCAAAAGCTTTTTCAGCATCCAAAAAGATCAATGCTGCAGGGATCTGGTTATTCCTTTCCAAAAATTCCAACAAGTCAACTATATGTCTCACATTATTTTTCATTTGTCTACCACTTATAAACCCAGTTTGATCACCATGAATCATCTGTTGCAATACCCTCATAAGTCTACTAGCTAACACCTTAGCAAATATCTTGTAGTCCGTATTCAAAAGTGAAATTGGCCTATAATTTTTTGCTTGAGTAACATCCTGATCTTCTTTAGGAATTAAAGAAATAAAAGCAGTTTTCCAAGACGGGGGTACTCCTCCCCCCTTTTGAATTGTCTGAAACAGTTCCTTTAATGGCTTTATCATCTCAAACTGTAGATTTTTATAATACACAGCAGTCAAACCATCGGTGCCTGGTGCTTTACCTACTTTTAACTGTTTAATTGCCAAATATATTTCTTCCTCAGTTATCAACTGATTCATTTCTTCTTTTTGCTCTTGCGTAAGAACCGGAATATCAAAGTCTTTTAAATATAAATCAATGTCCATTTCATTAATCTTGTCGCTAGCATATAATTTAGAAAAAAAATCAACAAAAGTTTCCTTAATAAGATTCTGTTGATACACAATCTTCCCCTTATGTTCTATTTTGTCTATATTAGAAACCCTTTGCTTCTTCCTTAACATATATGCTAACCATCTGCCTGGTTTATTGGCATTGCAAAAAGTATTATGCCTTGCAAACCGTAGATTAGTTGCCACCTGATCAGCCATTAACTTATCAAATTGTCCTCTTAATAACTTAATAGTCTCTTTAATCTTCACATCCGATGGGTTCAAAATTAAAGCCTTTTCTTTTTCTTTAATCTCTGTCTCTAATTCTTTCCTCCTAAATTCCAAATTGCGTCTATATTTGTTATTAAGATATATCAACACTCCTCTCATATATGCCTTACTAGCATCCCATACCATTTCCATAGAAGTACCCTTATGCATATTCATTTCAAAAAAAACCTTCATCTGTTTCTTACACTCTTCCACATTTTTCTGATTTCTAAACAGATTCTCATTTAAACGCCAGGAACGTCGTTCTCTAATGTCGTTTCCAATCTCCAGCCAAACTGGACTGTGATCAGACATAGTCTTTGAACAAATCTTTATCCTCTTAGTTCTAAAAAAGAGATCATTAGACAATAATATAAAATCAATCCTGGAAAAAGATTGGTGTCTATCTGAAAAAAAAGTATAGTCTCTTTCTTGTAAGTTTCTCTCCCTCCAAACATCACGTAATTCCATATCGTCCATCATCTCAAAAAAAGATTTAGGCAATTTAGCATGACTTGGGGTACTTCTGTAGGATCCACTCTTATCCATTTGTACGTCCAAAACACCATTCCAATCTCCCATAAAAATAAAAGATTTGTAATCCAATTGGGTAATCCTGCTGTGTAATAAACTATAAAAATCAGCTTGCTGTTGATTAGGTGCATATAATCCGACCAGAAGAGTTCTTTTACCTTCTAATAACAAGTCCACAATAACATATCTTCCTTGTTGATCAGCTTCAATTAATTCTGCCGTAATTGTATTCTTGACATAAATAACCACTCCATTTTTCTTGTTAACTGCAGACGCAATAAATTGTGTACCTAATCTTGAATTTGATAAATACTTTTGGTCCATAACTCTAATATGTGTTTCTTGTAAACAAATAACGTCAGTCTTAAATTGCTTTAAATATTGAAAAATTTTCTTTCTCTTTTGTGGTGAGTTTAATCCATTAACGTTCCAAGTTAAAAACTTAGTCACCATTTCTGGCAACCCGAAGCTTTTGAAGCGCGTCATCCAAAATCCCTTTTACATTTTTAGGTCGCGCTCCTCCCACAGCTTGGCTATAGGTACATTTTGGAAGTTCCACAACAATCTGCTGGTCTAGGTCTTGCTCACGTCTGGCTCGCCTCGAAGCAGCTCGAGTTACCCTCTGGTCCTTTGCTTCCTCTAATGTTGAAATTTGAATCACTCCTGCTGCAGTCTCTTCTATTTGTGTTCCTTCAGCATCATATGACTTTCCCTCCTTTGTTGGTTCCAGAAGTGGTATGGGGATTGCTTTTAAAACATTGCTATAGAAATCACGTGCCTGCAGGACTGTAGCAAGACGGTATCTGGTATCTTCAAACATTACCACCATACCCACTGGAACCTCCCATCTAAACCTGAAATCACGTCGCTTAAGCTCCTGTGCCAGAAATGCAAATTCCTTTCGTTTCCTTAGAATTTTTGGAGGAATCTCTTTCAAAACCAAAACTTCTTGGTCTGCAATCACAAGCTTTGTATTATAAGAAACTTGAATAACTTCATTCCTGATTGCTCTCTTTGTAAAATAAACAACCACATCTCTTGGTAATTTCCTTTGTCTCGCAATCCAGGAGTTAACACGGAAAATTTTGTCTATATCTTCTGCAATTTCTTCAGCTGGCCTTCCCAGCACGTCTTCGAGAGCAACAGAAACCAATTTTTTCAAATCTTCCTTTAAATTCTCCTTAAGGCCCCTTATCCTCACAGCAAACTCCATTTCATGATATTGTACCAATGTCAGGTCATAATCAATTTTATCCACCACATTTTCAGTCTCTAATATCTTTGCATCCAATTTAATATTGTTTTGAGTAAGGTCCTCCACTCTTTCGTCAAGGCGCTCAATACATGTCGCCATGCCTTGAAATACATGCAAGATTTCCTCCCTTATTACTGAAAACTTTTCTGTCAGCTTCTCATCCATCTTCTCATCTATCATCACAGCCAAATGCTGTGAGTGTTTTTCCAAAGCATCTTCCAAAACTTTTACTGTTAAGACAGGCGAAGGTAAAGGTGCAGGAGGTGCTAACACTTGCGCTGAAGATTGCGGCAGAGGGGAAGCCCCCGTAGTTTTAGAAAGTTTAGAAGAAGATTTAGCCGCCATCTTTTCCCTCTTTTGCAACTACGCACTTTCACTTTCTAGGTCTTCTATGTGGATTGAGCCACAGTTCAAAAGTTCACTTACTCCTTAATCTCTTGCATCGCTCTGCCTGCATTCATAATCTTCCAAAGTCCATTCTTGTAGGCAGGGATGGTTGCGTTCGCCTTGTTCTGCTCCCGGAAAAACGGAGCAGACACGCTGCGCAGCCCGGAGAAATCCAAGCTTCGGGGGGGGCTCAATCTTCCAGCCGCCAGAACTTTAAGTCCTGGCGGCCCCAGAGAGCCCCTCCCCTACTTGGATACTCACCCCCTCCTCTTCTCCCGAGGAGGGGGCTTCCGAACCGCCGAAACAGCTGATCGGCGCTGTTTTCGGCGGTTCTACAAAGCCGCGAAGCTGACAAGCTAAAATCAGCTGTCGGCGGCGGCGCCTTGCCACCCGGAAGTCGTAATGAAAACCCTATTGAGCAAACCAAATTTATTCTGTTCACAGTAGAACAGGGGTGTCAAACTGCCGGCCCACATCTTGAGGAAACCGCACCCACCCCATTGCTGGCAATGGGGAAAAAGCTCCTATACGTTGCGCAACATCACATGATGTCACGAGTTTGACATGTCTGCACTAGAAGATAAATTACAAGCAAGACATGACAGCAATAAAACTCTGCAAATCATGTTCCTTGGTAATTTGTATTCAGTATTGCTTTTGCTATAGATATTATAAATCTCACATGCCATATAAAGTCTGGTCCTTAAAAAAATTTCAGTCTACAAATTATTATTCATGGAAACCATACATTTAAACTGAGTTGTTTATTCAAAGGGGAAGAAAACCCTATGCCCTACATCAGGCGTGTCAAACTGCCAGCCTGCGGGCCAGACATGTCATCAAGAAGCCACGCCCACCTCACTGCCAGCAATGGCAAAAAAAAGCTCCAATACATTGCATGATGTCATGTGATGTTGCAAGTTTGACATGTCTGCCTTACGTAATAAAGTATTAAAAACACCTTCATCCATTCAAAACAATAGAATAGGACAATTCTGTAATATTAACCACATATTGGTTATCAGGTGGTTCCGCCCCAGGCGCCTAATGGACCCAGAACGGTTCCAGATGGCACTTGGGTCTATACCCATCGCCCTCACTCACAGCCCAGTTGATGCCTTGGTTGATGCTTGGGATAGGGCGGCCGCTGAGGCACTTGACTGTGTTGTACCCTTGCGACCCCTGACCCGGAGCAGATCCTATTGGGCTCCATGGTTTTCTGTGGAGCTCCGGGAGATGAAGCGTCGGAGATGGGGTCTAGAGAGCTGTTGGAGATCCACCCGATCCGAATCTGACCGACTGCAGTTAAGAATCTTTATAAGATCTTATCTTGCAGCGATGAGGACGGCGAAGGCTAATTACTTCGCTGCCCTCATCGCGTCCGCAGATAATCGCCCGGCCGCCCTGTTTAGGGTGACTCGCTCCCTTCTTAACCAGGAAGTAAGGGAGGATCCCTTGCAGGGGCGGGCCGAGGAGTTTAGTCATCATCTGACAGACAAAATCGCTCAGATCCGGGCCGGTTTGGACTCTGACTGGGTGGAGTCTGACGTGGAGGAATCAGACGGTCTTGAGCATGTTATCTGGACTGAGCTCGATCCTGTTTCCCCTGATGATGTGGACATGATGAGGAGGAGGCTGAGCTCCACCACCTGTTTGTTGGACCCGTGCCCCTCCTAGCTGGTTTATGCGGCTCAGGAGGAGACACAAGGCTGGTTCCAGGCAGTAATAACTGCTTCTTTGAAGGAGGGTGTCTTTCCCACCACCTTGAAGGAGGCGGTGGTGAGACCCCTCCTCAAAAAGCCTGTCCTGGACCCGGATGTTTTAAATAACTATCGTCCAGTCTCCAACCTTCGCTTTTTGGCGAAGGTTGTTGAGAGTGTGGTGGCGCATCAGCTTCCTCTGTTCCTGGAGGAAACTGATTATCTGGACCCGTACCGATCGGGTTTCAGGCCCGGACACAGCACGGAGACGGCATTGGTCGCGCTGGTGAATGATCTCTGGCAGGCTCGGGACAGGGGTTGTTCCTCTGTCCTAGTCCTATTAGATCTCTCAGCAGCTTTTGATACCATCGACCATGGTATCCTACTGCGGTGTCTCAGGGGGCTGAGAGTGGGAGGCACTGTTTTGCGGTGGTTCTCCTCCTATCTCCTGGGCAGCTCACAGTCGGTGTTGACGGGAGGGCAGACGTCCGCCCTGAGGCCTCTCATTTGTGGAGTTCCTCAGGGGTCGGTTCTCTCGCCCCTCCTGTTCAACATCTATATGAAGCCGCTGGGTGAGATCATTCATGGTTTCAGGGTGGGGTATCATCAGTACGCTGATGATACCCAACTTTTTTTCTCCATCCCGAACCAACCCAGCGATGCCCTCGCCGTGATGTCCCACTGCCTGGAAGCGGTCCGGGTCTGTATGGGGAGAAACAGGCTTCATCTCAATCCTGCCAAGACTGAGTGGCTGTGCATACCGGCATCTCGGGTCAACCAGACTATTCCATCTCTAACAATGGGGGGTGAGGTGTTACCCCCCGTTGATAGGGCTCACAACTTGGGCGTCCTCCTGGATTCACAGCTCAATTTTGAAGATCATATAGGAGCCGTGACCAGGGGGGCTTTTGCCCAGGTTCGCCTGGTGCGCCAGTTGTGACCCTACCTGGACCGAGATGCCCTACGCACAGTCACTCATGCGCTCGTGACCTCTCATTTAGACTACTGCAACACTCTCTACATTGGGCTGCCCTTGGGGACCACCCGGAGGCTTCAGCTGGTGCAGAATGCGGCCGCGCGAGTCGTCATGGGGGTTTTCCGATACTCCCATGTAACACCTCTACTCTGCGAGCTGCATTGGCTTCCGATTGCCCTTCGGCTGAGATTCAAGGTGCTGGTGATGACCTATAAAGGCATAAATGGTGAGGGTCTGGGATATTTGAGGGAACACCTGCTGCCAGCATCAAGCTCCCTTCGTCCAGTGTGCTCCCACAGGGAGGGTCTTCTCAGGGTGCCGCCGGTTAAAGATTGCCGGCGGGTAACACCCAGGGGTAGGGCCTTCTCAGTGGGTGCACCTGCCCTTTGGAACCAGCTGCCCGCGGAGCTTGGGACTGCCCCCGACCTCCGTTCATTCCGCCGGGACCTGAAGACCTGGCTCATCAAGCTCTCCAGCCCAGGCTGAGAATTTTTAATTTTTAATTTTAACTGGGGTTTTTATTTTCTCTCAGGTTTTCATTTAATCTTTTTTAATTGTTTTAACTTTTGTATTGATTTTCTTTTAAATATCCTGTAAACCACCCTGAGTCCTTCGGGAAAGGGCATGTATAAATCTAAATAATAAATAAATAAATAAATAAATATTTTAAAATATGTACTCTGGCAACAAGTATTTGACAAGAAATAAATGAAAGAAAGAACTATAACTGAATAAATTGCAGTTGATTTTTATATCCCTTTCTTAATGTGCTTTTGCTGCTGTTCTTTATGGAACCATCCAGATTCCACAGTTTATGAAAACTGTTACATGAGAAAAAGAGGGATTTTATTGTTTTATTTAGCAGTACTTGTTGCATTTCAGAAATACATTGTGACTAATGAAATTCTTTGGAAGCAGTGAAGTGTTGCTGTGTTTCCAAAGATGGGTTGTTTATTCGTAGGGGAAAATCAAACCAAGGGGAAAAGACATTGTAAAAAAAGATGTGCAAATTATTTATCAAAACCAGCTCTGTAAACCTAAGCGCTTTTTAACGAGGGAGATTCCAATTGTTATTAATACATTAGAAGCCATCAAACCTAGGTTAAAAGAAAACCTAATTATTATCTAGCTTATGCATATCCAAACTAGACAGAGCAACAGGCAGAATATGTTTAATCTATGTAATGAGAAAAATATCTATTCTATCAAAAATAATCTATTGTTAATCCTCGACTTACAACCATTTGTTTAGTGACCAAAGTTACAACAGCACTAAAAAAAGTAATACAACTGTTCCTCATACTTACAATCATTGCAGCATCCCTACACTCACACGATCAAACTAATGGAACTTAGCAACTGGCACATATTTACAACTGTTGCAGTGTCCCAGGTCAAATAATTTGCCTTTGTGACTTCCCCAGCCATCTTCTGACTGGCAAAATAAAGGAGAAAGTTTCATTAAAGTTAACAACTGTGAGATTCACTTAACAACTGCAGCACTGGGTTGTTTGCTAAAATATTCTCATGTGACATTAGTAAAAGAATGTTTTTCAAGATCACTGTATACAATTTATTTTTAAAAATACAAACCTCACAAATAAATGAGAAGGCATAAGCTTCACATGGTGAGTAAGTAGTAATTTGAATAGCCCAACATTTGGGCTATTATATTTATGACAAGGAAGGATTAACAGTACTAATTATTGGCATTATTAACCACCATGAAGCAGACAATGGAGCAAAGAATATAATACAATTTACAGTATAATATGCAGAGGTGGACCAAGTGAAACATGCACAACAGGGAAGAATAAAGGATGCATGTAGCAAGATATTAGGAATCAATTTCCATCAGGCTTGCTCTGGTCAAACCTTTCGAGTATTATTTTTAAAGTGACCCCAGCACCACCTTTGCTATGAAACCAGAAATCAGAATATGGCACATGGGTTCATCTAAAATAAATTGATTCCATTATACAAGAAAGTCAGCCGTGTCAAACAGAAAAAAAATATATATTCCCAATATAACGATGCCATAATTAACTGTAACATTGACTATACTGAAAACGTGGGAGGGGATTTGCCAGTTATCTATCCGTGCATGTTTTACATTTGTTTCTTATACTTCACTTTTCTTCCAAGGAGCTTTATATATTGATGAATGATCTCATTTGTTCAGTTACTTCTAAAGTAACACATCACCCAAGTCCTTTCAACATTTGTAAAAGAATATATCCATTCTTTTTATTACAGCTTTTAAAATTAAATCAACACCAAAGAAAAGAGCAGATGTTATTTTTTGTCAGGATTTAAAAAATAGGAGGCATGAAATTTATTTAATGGGGACTTAAAACTCAACACGGGTGCCAAAATTGTAACAATGCCTGGGAGAAAAGGAATGTCTTAGCCTGAGGTCAGCCAAAATGACAGCATGTGGGTGCCAAAGAGCCTCGGGGGGGGGGGCATTCCACGAACAAGACTTCGCAAAGAAAAAGGCTTCTCCTGGTTTAACTTTCCTTGACAAAGACACCAGGAAGAGAACCTCCAAAGGCGCCCAAAACATCCACGCGAGTTCACAAGTAACTTTATCCGTACACCCAGCACAGATAAGCCAATCTGGTCTCCAATCCAAATTCCGGCATGTTTCCTCTCTCAAACGCAACCCAAAGCTTGCTTCAAACCTTCCGAGACGCTTGAAAATTATCAGATGCAGGAAAGACGAGGCTACACACTCTTTTGCAGGTGCAGCTTCGGCATCTCTTCTCTTACTCTCACGAGACCGAAATCCCGCCCTCCGTTTCAGGGACTCTCCTAAACCACCTCCGAACGCTCGGAAAGACGCGAGGCTTTAAATCCCCACCACCATCCACTTAGAAGCGAGCTTGTGGGAAAGAAAGCAGAGCACACCTCCCCCCGCCTTTCATTCTTTTCCCCGTCCTCCGGATCCTAAAGAAAGGAGGGGGGGGGGCGTCCCAAACTGGGAGAGCTCTCCAGGAACAGCTTGCAGGCGAACAGCAGCGGGAGCAAATCCTAGCCCTTGAATTCTGTACACCATCAAGCGGGATTTTGCAAGTCGGCGCCAAATCGGCTCAAAGTTTCCATGGAAGCGGACAGAAGACTGCCCCAGCTTAATGCTACAAAATGAAACCGATCCGGAGTTGTCTAGCTTCTCCCCAGCTAACTCACCCATGCCGTTGGTCTTCGCTTTATTCTCCGACGGCCGAGCCGAAAGATGCTGTCCCACAGAGAAGGAGCAGGGACCTCAGGCACCCGCCTCAAAAGCCACCGCTTTCCCTACCCGTTCCCCCGGCCGGGCGTAAGCAAAGCGGAGGCGGGTTCAGAAACCCCTCCTCCATTTGTTTCATCCCACTCGACCCGAGGCTGAGTCCCAGAGCGCTGGGGCGTCGAACGGCGCCTTTCCCAGACGAGTTAGAAGACACGTTCCACTTCAACAGATGGGAACATGAACTGTATACTTACTTGCTTTCCCATCTAGAAGTTGCCTGCCTTAATACTGCCGCTTTTATTGCGCTTGAAGAACAGCTAGCGGCTATGGGTGCGAGAAGAGGCAACATGTCCCCATTTCTCCACTTGTTTCTTGCTCGCTTCTCGGAACTGCAGAAGCAAAATAGGGGGCTGAGTTCCCTCAGCCGGGGAACAGCAAGTTCTGCATGTAAGGAACAGCCACTTTCATCTACTTTGCTGACTCAAGTTCTCCTTTTGAGCAGAGCAACATTAGAACCTTAACCCTCAGCAAATGCAGTTAGGCCCTTCTTATGATGGTTTCTGTTGTGTACTGGGTTTCTGGCAAGCAGGAGACGAGGAGAGAGAGTTCAGGCAGGAACATTGCTTTATTGAATAACAGGAATTGAACTAGTAACCAAGGCTTCTATGCAACTACTTATACTGCTGGCCACTAGTGGCAGCCAATGGGTTTGAAGGAACCTATTGCTGCCTTAGAACCAACCAATGATCACCCTGGAGACTGCATGTCTGGGACATCAGCTGCCATTACACAGACTCCCTGATTAAGCAATCTCAAGCAGCATTCAAAGACACTTGGAAACAGTTCAAGCATATAGGCCTATTACATTACACCGTCCCTTGTAAAATGTACAAACATTATAAGAATATTTGAAAAATAAAGTACAGTAGTAATACAATTATTTGCAATAATACAATCACTTAAGAACAAAATCTTGGGATTTCTGGGTGGCGCTTCAGTGGAGAGGACAGTTGGATTCAATCGCTGGCCCTTCGATCCTGTTGAAGCGGTGGAATAGCAAACAATCAGCTGTTCCACCGCTCGAAAACCCTTCTCCTCGGGCAAAGAGGGGAGGGGGAGCTTCCAGGTAGGGGTAGAGCTCCCCTAGAGCCCCAGAACAATGAAGGGTGAAAGCCCGCACGAAGCCTGGAAATGCTCCGGAAGAAGGACTCTCCTGCTTTAGCAGAACAAGACGCTGAATCCACTCCTGCCGGATCTGATTGACATCTTGAGTGACGGTAGCAGCAGAGCTGATGCAGGAGCAGTATAAATATCAAGTACAAAGCTTTAACATTGAAACTCAAACTCTCTTCCTGCTCCAACGATCGTTTTGAAAGAAGGGGAAGATGGCGCCTGACTGATTTTTTTTCTTTTTAACAAGAAGTGAAAGTGTTTTTCTTTAAAGTAAAGTGACTGAACTGAGTTGGAATATGTAAAATGGACTTTTAAACCTTAAAAGAGCTATTTATAACTTGGAGGTGCTAAAAAGTTATTTTCCAAATTTGGTTATTTCACAGTAACTACAAAGTACTAGAAAGTGAAAGTGTGTATTGAAAGTCATTAGTTGCAAAAATGGCTCCCAAACCGCATAGACCCGTTTTTAAAAGTGCGGAGGCATTGTTTGTTCAGCAATCTGGAACGCAGTCTTTGAAGTTACCCCCCGAAGCTGCTGCATCTGTATTGACTTTAAAAGATTTACAATATACTCTAAACGATGCCTTAAAAATTCAGTCTGAAAAAATATTTGAGAAGGTGGCAGAATTTATTGGAAAGGAGAGCAAGAAAATAAGGGAGGATACTTTGATGGCACTTCAAGTGTTTTCAGGCTGTATTGATAATCTGGATGAATGTGTGGAAGAAGTGAAACAAAATCTGATGCTGGAGGCTAAAATGGATGAAATGGAGAATAAAACAGAAAAACTTGAAGATGAAATGATGAAGATGCAATATAGAGATATGGAATTTGCCCTGAGGATCAGAGGTTTGAAAGAAAATCCGCAGAAGAATCTGGAAGAGATGCTGGTGGTTGCCCTGGCGCCTATTTGGGGGTTTCAACTTGAGAATTTTTTTGAGAAGATAAAGTATTTCGTGTTAATTCTTGGATTGCTAAACAAAGGAAACTGCCAAGGGATGTGGTTGTGTATTTTACAAAGAGAAAGATTAGAAATGAGATCATTCAAATCTCTTATAATAAAAGACTTAAGGTGGCTAATCAGGAGGTTTTGATTCTGAAAGAGATTCCTCCAAGAATTTTGAGAAAAAGGAAAGATTTTTTCTTTCTGACAGATGAATTAAAGAAACAACCGCTTCGGTTTAGGTGGGAGATACCAGTGGGGATTGTGGTGAATTATTCTGGAAAAAGATATTGTCTTAATACAGTAGGGAAGGCATGTGATTTTTATTCTAATGTATTGAAAGCAGGCTTACCATCATCCTCAGAAGTCAAAAAGGAAAGGAAGAAGGAGAGTGACAGTTAATAGTTTCGGAAGCTGTGCAATCCTTGGTTTTATTTAAAGATCTTAAGATTCAAAGAAGGACACGGGCTGCATTTAGATTTAAAGAATAATAATAATAATAACAGTAGAGATTAATGGAGGACTTTGATAGAAATAAGATTTAGAAATGGAACGTGTTAAAGATTGTATGATAATTAAGATCTAATAATGGTGAATATTTGGGGATGGTATTTACAGTAGATCTTAAAAATTAGTATGTATGTATTCAAATTGTTAGTCTAAATCTTGAAGATGTGGTTGTGATGATGCAATGTATTATTATGTATGGTTGAATTGTAAAAGATTACAATTTTAAAAGTTAACGTAATTTAGTGGAATATGTAAGATCTTTAAGAAAAAGATATTTATAATTAATAACTATAGTAGAATTCTTGGTACTGTTATATTGGAAGAAGGTTGATTTATTATAGAAGAATGGATTTTGAAAGTTTTGAATTTGATAGAAATGATAGAATTTGGAATATGAGAAGAATATTTGTAATGGAGATATATTATGATGTTTAAGGAGAGTTAAAGCACAACTGGATTTAAAGTGTAATTATAGTTAGTATATTTTAGATTAAGATTGTGAAAATAATACCCTGTATTCTGCTTTGGAAAGTCGGGGGGGAGGGGGAGGTAGGGGTATTGGGTGGGTTAGGGTATGGGTTAGGGGTAGAGGGGATGGGGTTTATGTTCAAAAATGTATTTTAAAACTTTTTAATTAAAAAAAGAACAAAATCTTGCAAATAGGTTGGTAGCCTGGGGGATCCAGGCACCTCCCAGTCTACCAGCTTGCCTGCCAGGCTAGGTAGACCAGGACTCTTGAGTTCACATGAGTCAGATTGACTAGAGTCCATTTGGCTGGCCATTCCAGGTCGGCCCAGACCAAAGTCCAATGAAGAAGCAGAGTTAGCACAACGGCCGTCTTGATCGGCTTGACTTTCCCCATTAGGACCCATGTTGCACTCCCAGGCTTTGCCCATCTACGACCACGTCCTCGTTGTACTGACTGATAAGAGTCCTCAGAGCATGTAAACTGCCCCACTTGGCTGCTGTTTTCTGGCCCTAGGAGCAGACCTGCCGTGAGGTCCTCGCTTTGTGGCTGTTCTGGGAACTGCTTCCGCAGCTGATTGATATGGCGGCGAATGACTCGCCCACCATCCAGAGCCACCTCATACAATAGGGGGCCTGAGACTTTGACAATTTTACCTGGCACCCAAAAGTTCCCATGCCCATAGTTCTGGGCCCATACCCTATCACCCACTTGCAACCCCCTCAAAGGCTTTGGGCAAGAGGTGTCTGCTGCCACCCAGTCTGGATGCAATCTGTCCAGTTTCGTGATGAGCCTTCTCCCCCAGCGAAGCTCTGCTGGGTTCTTGCCTGTTGCTGTGCAAGGCATAGTGTGCTGGCAAAGCAAGAAGTCAGCCAGCCGATGGTGCCAGTCTCCAGTCACTATGCGCTTGAGTGACTCCTTTTTTGTGCGCACCATCCATTCGGCCTGCCCTTTAGTCGAGGAGTGAAAGGGAACCGATGTAGAATGCCTTATGAGGTTAGCCCTCAAGAAGGCTTGAAACTACTACTGTGAACTGGGCCCCATTATCGGATACTACGACGTCCGGTAGCCTGTGTGTTGCAAAAAGCTTTCTAAGCACCTGGATGATCCTAGCAGTAATCATATTTGCGATAGGAATAACTTCCAGCCATTTAGAGTGGCTGTCAACCACTATCAAAAATTGCTGTCCCTGAAAGTGCCCAGCAAAATTGATGTGAATCCTTGATCAAGGAGTATGAGTTTCCTACCATCTGTGAACTGGAGCATGTGGCATTTCTGGTCTGGACGTTGACACGTGTAACATCTATGTACTTGGGCCTCGATAGCCTTATCTAATCCTGGCCACCATGCGAATGCCTTCATCTGTACTATGCCCGGATGTCCCTCATGCAAAGATTGAAGTACCCTTTCTCTTAGTGAACTGGGGACAATGACCCTACTCCCCCATAAAATGCAGCCTTTGTGAGCTGAAAGCTCATGTCTACATGTAAAGTAGCTCTGGAACTCAGGTCCAGGACTGTTTTCAAGCCACCCTGTATGTATCCAGGACAAAATTCTACTTAAAACCTTGTCTGCAGCAGTTTCTGCAGCCACATCCCCAGCATGGAGGGGAAACTCAGGCAAATCCTGAATTGACAAAATGCGAGCTGCTGGAGCCATATCTGGCTCTATCTGGGGCAATGGCAATCAGCTAAGGTCATCTGCGTGGCCCATGTCTTTGCCAGGTTTGTGAACCAGCCTGAAGCTGTAGGCTGACAAGAAGATGGACCATTTTAACATCCTAGGGGAGAGTATTTGGGGTGTCTGCCTATCTGTAGTAAATAACCCCAACAGTGGCTTATGGTCAGTGAAGACCGTGAATTCCCTGCCATACAACTAATCATGGAATTTCTTCACCCTAGCCTCAGTGGCCAAGGCCTCTGTGTCAATTTACATGTAATTGCGCTCAGCAGAGGACAATGTCCTTGAGTAATAGGCAATTGGGACTTGTGTCCCATGACTTTCCAAATGACTTAAGACCACCTCTACCCCATAAGGGGATGTGTCACATGCAAGGCATACAGGCAATGACTCTTTAAAGTGACTGAGCACTGAATTGGAAGACAGTAGTGACTTTACTGCCTTAAAACTGCTTTCGTAAACTTTGGTCCACTTCTATGGGACGTTTTTATCCAAGAGTCGGTGTAACGGCTCTGCCACTGTGGCCTTGTTAGGAAAGAAGACATGGTAAAAATTAAGGAGACCTGAAGCTCTCCTTTTGACCTGGGGCTAGGTGCCAGCTGAATGGCCTTCAGCTTGGACTCAGCAGGGTGGATGGCTTCAGCATCAATGCGGAAACCCAGGAACTCAGTAGAAGGGACCCCAATGCTATACTTGTTCTTTTTACGTTTGAGGCCCGCTTCATAGAACTTTTGAAGGACGGCTTTGAGCCTCCTTCCAAGCACCTCAGTGGACTCACTGGCGATGAACACATCATCGAAATAGGAGCAAACCACCGGAATGCCCTTGAGTGTACTCTCCATAACTCCTTGAAAAATCCCAGGGGCTACACTAACCCAGAATTGGAGGCACTTGACTTTAAAAGCTCCCCTGTGCATTACAATGGTTTGAGCAGCTGCTATGGCCTCGTCCACAGGTAACTGCTGATAAACCTGTGCCAAATCTAACTTTGCAAAAACCGTACCCCCTTGCATTGATGCCAAGATGTGGCTAATGACTGGCACTGGGTACGTGTGCTGCTTCAGTGCCTTATTTATAGTGCACTTGTAATCAGAGCAGATCCTGACCTCCCCATTGGCCTTAAGTGGTGAGACAATTGGGGTTTCCCATTCACCCCCATCTACGGGCTGTAATACCCCCTGGCTCACTAACTTATCCAGCTCTGCATCAATCTTATGTTCAAGCACAAATGGCACTCTGTGGAGCTTGATTCTGATAGGCATTTTGGCAGGATCAAGTTTAAAGGCTATCGGAGGGCACTTGTACATTCCCAGGCTAGTGTCAAAAACGTCTGCAAACTCCTCGCATTCTGACACCAAGTTCGCCGCTTGTGTCCGGTGGATTCTGGTGATTTGGATGCCCAGAGCATCAAACCAATGTAGCCCAATCAAGCTTGTTTGCTGGCCCTCTACCACAATCACATCTAGGGGCCCTGAAAACCCCTTGAACTTAACAGCCAATGTGGCCTCACCTTTGACGGCAACTTGAGAGTTTTGGAAGCCAGTCAGGATGATGTCAGATGGCCTAAATTTGGCCCACCTCTTGCTGTGGTTGCATACAAAGCGGAAGGTTTCAAGGGAAATGATGGACATGGCTGAACCAGTGTCCAGTTCCATCCTGCAAGGGATGCCTTGCAGCTCGACTTGAAGTCGCAGCTTGGGCTTAAGGGGGTGGCGAGCTCCCGTGTGGCAAACGCTCTGACAGCTGGAGCAAAACCCTACACTAAGCTGCCCTGGGGCCCCGGTACCTCTCCTGATCGGAATGTCCGGTTGGCGGTCTTTCTGTCAACCTCTACAGACTGAAGCAATGCGTCCAGTCTTCCCACAGGCCCAACACATGGCTGTCCGGAACCTGCAGTCCATGTGTTGGTGGCGGCCACCACAGCCCAGATACCGAGGAAAGGGAACTGCCTTGTAAGAAGTCCTTTGTTCTTTGTCGTTGTGCCGTTGACGCTTGTCCACTTAGTGGTTACAGTCATCTTCTGGGAGTTCGGCATCCTCGTGGTGGATGGCCTCCTCATGCTGAGTGCTTTTGGTGGGCCACATGGCTCTCACGGCCCCACCAGCGGCTTCGTCCACCATGATCTCTTTCAAGGCTTCCTGGAGCGAGAGAGTCTCTTTTGCAAAGAGTTTCTATTCCACCTCTCTGCTCCGAAGTCCACAGATGAGTCGGTCTCGAAGCCTTTCTTCTAAGTCCAAAAATTGGCACAGACACGAAGCTTGTCTTAACTCCACGATGAATTATGTGGCCATTTCTCCATTTCTCTTTGTTTGAAAGCATGCCTCCAAGCTATCACCAACAATTTGGGCTGGAAATGGTCGCTGAGCTGTTTCTTCATGTCTGCATACGTTATGAACTCCAGCTGTGCCGGTGCAACTAAGTTCTCCGCGATATCGAAGGTTGCAGGTCCGCAGACACACAGAATCATTGCAGCCTTCAGGCCATCTTCGGCAACTTGGTTGGCCAGGAGTAGTTTTCAACCCTCAAGATGTACAACACCCATCTCTCCGGGTGAGTGACATCAAACTCCTCAAGCTTTCCAACTTTCACCATCTTGGGAAGTCTTCATGGCTTGGGCTTCTCGTCTCCTTGTCCTGCTTCTTCATCAGGTCTGGGACTGGTCCGCAGGGCTGGTGGTCGCTAGCATTGCATGCTAGGCCAACCAAGGGGCGGGGAACGTGTTCCCAGCCAGGTGCTTAGTTGGCCTCACCCCCTAGTGACTTTCAGCTCTCCTGAAGAAGCAGGATCCCACCTTTATCGTCAGTGTTGTGTATTGGGTTTCTTGGAAGCAGGAGATGAGGCGAGAGAGTTCAGGCAGGAACATTGCTTTATTGAATAACAGGAACTGAACTAGTAACCAAGGCTTCTACGCAGCTACTTATACTGCTGGCCACTAGGCAGCCCAATAGGTTTGAAGGAACCTATTGCCGCCCTAGAACCAACCAATGATCGTCCTGGAGACTGCATGTCTGGAAAGCCAGCAACCAATACACAGACTCCCTGATTAAGCAATCTCAAGCAGCATTCAAAGACACTTGGAAACAGTTCAAGTAAATAGGCCCAATACATTACAGTTTCTCTTTGGAAAGTTGAAGGCATCCATTTTCTCCCCAAATCACAAACACCTTAAATCTCCCCAAACAGAGAAAAGGTGGGAAGGGGAGGAGGGGAAAATAGTTTCTGGGAACTGCCAATTAAATACTTCTTTGTTACATGTTCATATCACATATGTATCTTAGGTTAACTGATCTGTAGCTTACTCTAGTTCTCTGACACACATACAATATATACATTCACAGTAACACTTATAATGTGGATGGCTAGTTTATGGTTTGTCAATGTATTTGACAAACCAACATAATCGGGCTAATTCAGCAAATCATAGGTTAGTACAATATACAAATGAAGCCACTGGGTTACTAAGATTGAGGTTGTTTAAGTCAGTCCTACCACATAAATAAACCATGCTTAAATAAACTATGAGTAACAGAAACATGTAAATCAAATTAATCTGATAATGATGATAGAAGTAAAGGAAAGGTCTTCAAAATTTAATATTGAAAGAGAAATTTAAAATTGAATTTGCTGCACTGGAAATTTACTGAGTGGAGAAGCAACTATAATGGCTGGGAAAGAGGAAAGGAAGGATATAAGAGAAACACATAGGCAAAATTGTTATCTGGGTCTTCAGAATGGGAAAAGGAGCTGTAAGAGAAGATAACTAGCAAAACAGGAAAGAATCTATTTTTCTAAGAACTCATAAAAAGGGGGGCCAGAACTCAGGCAACTGAGCATGTGCAATAAGTTGATTAATATTAACTGACACACCTTCCATAAATTATCTCTTAATTTTAATGTACATGTGATGTATGATTTAGTATGTAGCAGGAAATATGTAGGAGGTAGTCAGACAGAGTGTAACCTCATAGTATCTCAGCTAATGGAGAAAGAGGAGGGATGTGTGGCCGTGACAGGGCTGTATAAAGAAGGGAATATTTTGTGTTGAAACTTTGGATAGAACCAAGCTTTGATAGCTTCTCTCCCAGCTTATTGCAATAAACAAAATGAAAGGCCTTCACTGTGTCTTGGCTGGTTATTGGTCAGGTGACCCTGCCTCTGGTCGTGAAGGAAAGTAGCCAGGAGCACATAACAGCCTTGGGGGCTCGTCCGGGATTTGCATCTGTTCCATCTTTGGCAGCCGGGGATATTTGAAAGGGGAGCGCGCACCTGGGTAAGTTTTTCCCAGCCCTAAAGGTCAGATTGCCCCTGCTCAAACAAAGAGGAATTGGAAATCCCGAGACAAAAACCCAGGACCCAGTGAAAACCTAAGGGAAAGACGACCGACTCAAGGAAGGACTTCAACTCAGCCTGACAGGTAAGATACCAGAGGGGTATCTAGATACCAGAGGGTATCCATAGCAATAAGAGTTTGAAGAGGAGGGCTGCCTCCCTGGCCAGTGTGCTGGCCAATAAGGAAAAAGAGGAAAGGTATTTACATTCCGGAATGAACTCCCTTAGGTAGATGGGAATCTCTTAGGAAGAATGTTGAAGTATTTTAAGTCAATGCTTTAAACAAGGCATTTGAACAGAGGAAGGATGATACATTACAGTATATATCTGGCCTAAGTACATGTTTGGCCAGCCAATAAATTAAATTGGGCTTCTCAGCTTGGCTTAGAACGGTGGGGAATGGCTAGGCAGTGGTTAAGGTCCCCCATTACATTTTTATCAGAAACACTCCTTGCATTTCCCCAATGCCTGGAGAACAAGCTAAAAGTTGCCCCAAGACAGTAAAAGTAGAAATTTAAAGGGACACAGACCTCCGAAAGTCTAGAAATGATGTTTAAGGGTCTGTGTGTTTGTGTTGACTCTAAAGAGCCGGGGGAGGGAAGGAGAGACCCTCTAATAGTAATATACAAAACAACAAGCACATTGATTTGTGCTTTAGATTGTAAGCCGCCCTGAGTCTTCGGAGAAGGGTGGGATATAAATGGGATTTAAAAAAAAACAAGAAAAAAACAAGGCCTTATTCCAAAAAGGAAATTTGGGAAATGGAGCTCATTAGCTTGTGAAAAAGCTCCTTGAAAATAATTATTGTTTTGCCTGGGGTAAAGTATTTGGAAATTTTTTGTATCTGGTGTAAATGTAAGAAAGGGTGAAGAAGGCTAGTTTCTTAGTAATTAGAAGGACAATAGAAGGTGTTAAAAGAATGTAAATAATCAGATGGAAGAGAGGGAGAGAGAGAGAAAGAAAGGAGCTGAGTGAAGTTTTATGCCTGGCCAGAATGAAAGGTGAGAACTCTGATCTGCTATTTTGTGTGAGAGAGTTAAGTAGAAAGCTATGTATTTTTGAGGTTCCTATAGTTTGGAAGGTGACAAGAGAGGGGAAAACCCCTCTCCAAGGAAAAAAAATGTTCCCTTAACAGCTTTTGAAATCAGGCAATTTAGGAAAGAATTGCCCAAACTAATAGAAGATCCTACTGAAGTAGGAAAACAGGTTAGAAATCTTTTCAGGGCCAATGGAATATTCATGGGGAGAAATGCAACCCATTTTTAACATGTTTACACCAGAGGAGAATGAGATGATTAGGTGAGCAACTAGGGAACAGTGTAAGAAAAAGATTTACAAAAAAATGAACAGGCTGAGATCCCTGCTGCAGATCCAAAGTGGGATGGTAACAGAGTGCAGAGAGGAATACTATGGCTGAATATAGGGGATATGCAATGCCTCAGAGTCTTAACATTCAGAAAACACTGTGATTAGAACAAGGAAAGGAGGAAGCATGACTGAATGGCTAGAGAAATTAAAAAGCCAACTTCAAAGTATAGACATTTGGATCCTGGTAATCCAGGACATCAAATGATTTTGAAATATCAATTTGTAGGGAAAGCATGGGAAGATATTAGGGTAAAAATGCAGAAATTAGACACATGGAAAACTAAAACAATAGAAGATTTATTACCAGTAAGAGAGGCTCATAAAGTATATGCAAAGAGAGAAGAGGAAAGAGATAAATGTAAGATAAAAATGATGGCTCAATTGGTGCAAACAGGCCAGCAAAGAGGATGGGGAGGAGTAATCAGGAAATTAGTAAGGGGTCTTGGGAGAGGTCTAGGCTGGGGGTGAGGACAGCCATTTGGCACCAGGCAATATGAACCCCTAATAAAAAGAGGACTTTGGACCACTGAGCAACAGACCAGATCTGTTTTTCTTTAGCCCAGGCAAGACGTTGTTTGTTCTTCAGGAGTGGCTTGACAAGAGGAATACAACATTTGAAGCCCATGTCCAGGATCCGTCTGTGTGTGGTGGCTCTTGATGCACTGACTCCAGCCTCAGTCCACTCCTTGTGAAAGTCCCCAACACTTTTGAATGGCCTTTTCCTGACAATCCTCTCCAGGCTGCGGTCATCCCTGCTGCTTGTGCACCTTTTTTCTTCCACACTTTTCCCTTTCACATAACTTTCTATTAATATGCTTTGATACAGCACTTTGGGAACATCCAACTTCTTTTGAAATTACCTTTTGAGGCTTTCCCTCCTTATGGAGGGTGTCAGTGATGGTTTTCTGCACAACTGTCAGGTCTGCAGTCTTCCCCATGATTGTGATTCCTACTGAACCAGACTGAGAGACCATTTAAACGCTCAGGAAACCTTTCCAGGTATTATGGCTTAATTAGTTGATTAGAGTGGGACACTTTGAGCCTAGAATATTGCACCTTTTCACAATATTCTAATTTCCTGAGATTGTGGATTTGAGGTTTCCATGAGCTGTAAGCCATAATCATCACAATTATGACAAATCACAGCTTGAACTATCTTGCTTTGCATGTAATGAGTCTATCTCATATATTAGTTTCCCCTTTTAAGTTGCATTACTGAAATAAATGAACTTTTGCACGATATTCTAATTTTTTGAGTTTCACCTGTACATTATGCACTGATGTATTAAGTCAAAAATCCTAGTTGATAGCCTGTTTGTGCTATCCCCAATTGTACAGAACAAAGCAGGATTTGAAAACCAGGGTTTTGTGTGGTATACAGTAGCAAATAAATCTGAAATGAACCCATCGCCAATTGTCAGACTCCAGCACTATGGCTAAGATAGTGCCATGCGTCTGCTCAAACTGGTTTGTACTGTTTGCAGTATTCCCATGGTCATGTCATCAGATACTTAGCAACTGGCTCATATTTATGTTGGTTGCAGTGTTCCAGGGTTACATGATTATCTTTTATGTCCTGACAAGCAAAGTCAAAAGAGAAGCCAGATTCATTCATTCATGTGAGTAATTTAACACCTGCAGGGATTCACTTAACAACAATGGCAAGAAAGGTTGTAAAATGGGGCAAAGCTCACTTAACAAATGTCTCAACTTAGGAACAGAAAGTTTGGGCTCAACTGTGGTTGTAAGTCAAGAAGTACCTGTATTAGTTTATTAGATGAATATTTTATGAATCAAGCCACTAAACTCACTGCAAATAGCCCGAGCCTGCAAAGATGAAGTCAGGAAAGTTAAGGCTCAAAATGAACTAAGGCTTGTTGTGTACTGGGTTCTGTGCTTGACTGAAGAGACAAGGCGAGTGAGTTCAGTAAGAAACATTCTTTATTTGCTTGCAGGAACTGAACTGGGGAACAGAGCTATGAATGCAGCTATTTATACCCTGGCCTCTAGGTGGCAGCCAATAGGTTTAAAGCAACCTATTGCCTCCCTAGAAGCAGCCAATGGCAGTGCTGGAGACAGGTTGTCTGAGGAGTTGGGAGCCATTAGCCAGCTTCCCTGCTTAAGCAACCTTTCTAGCAATTAACCCCATGTGATACACTTTAGTAAGAAAAAGCCCAATACATTACAGCCCTCCCCCATAGAACGTACACACATTATAGCAACAAAGGAATGATTACAACAATTACAGAGTTTACAAGAATACAATAGTAGTATGCATGAGTACACATTGTTCTGTATTTCGCTAATACAGAGGCTTTCATGGCTAGCAGCAATTCAGTGACAAACACAACATTACAGCTCAATTATTTTGGGACAAAATCCTGTAAGTACGCAGGAGATTTGCGAACCCTTTTAGATCGCCTGGGAGAGCCTGGCAGCTCCCTGTGTACCAGCTTGCCCACCGGGCTGGGTAGACCAGGGTCCTTGAGTCCAAGAGAGTCTGGCTGACTCAAGTTTCTCTGGCTGGCCACTACAGGTCGGCCCACCCGAGAGTCCATTTTTTCCGCAGAGTTAGCATAGCAGCTGTAGTGTTAGGGTCGACTTTCTCCATCAGGGGACCCATGTTGCATTCCTGGGCTTTGCCCCTCTATGATCACCTCCCCATTGCTCTGACTGCTAGGGACCTCAGAGCATGTGGATTGTTCGGCCTGGCTGCCAGTTTGAGGTCTGTGGATGGGACCTGGAAGTCCTCATTTTGTGGCCATTCTGGAAACCGCTTTCTCAGCTGATCCATATGGCAGTGAACGACTCGCCTGCCATCTAGGCCCACTTCATATGAGAGAGGGCCCGATGTTTTGGTGATGTTTCCTGGCACCCACAAGTTCCCATGCCCATAGTTCTGGGCCCACACCCCATCACCTACTTGCAACCCCCTCGGAGGTCTTGGGTGAGAGGCATCTGCTGCCACCTGGTCTGGGTGCAACCTGTCCAGTTTCATGATTAGTTGCCTCCCCCAGCACAGCTCTGCTGGGCTTTTGCCAGTTGCACGGTGTGGTATGCTGGCAGAGCAGAAAATCGGCCAGTCTGTGGTGCCAGTCCCCAGTCACTATGCACTTCAGTGATTCTTTTGTGGTGCGCACCATTTGTTCGGCTTGCCCATTACTAGACAGATGAAATGGAGCCGATATCGCGTGCCTAATGAGGTTGGCCCTCAAGAAGGCCTGAAATTCTGCCGAAGTGAATTGGGCCCCGTTATCGGACACTATGATTTCTGGTAGCCCATGCATTGCTAAGCACCTGGATGGTTCTAGCAGTAGTCATATTTGCAATTGGTATAACTTCCAGCCATTTAGAGTGGCTGTCGACCACTATAAGAAATAACTGTCCCTGAAAGGGCCCAGCAAAGTTGATATGAATCCTCGACCAGGGTGTGTGTGTCTCCTCCCATCTATGGACAGCAGCATGTGGCATTTCAGGCCTAGACTGCTGACACGTGTAACACCTGTGTACTTGAGCTTCAATGGCTTTATCTAATCCTGGCCACCATAAATAAGCTTCGTGCCAATGCTTTCAATCGAACAATACCCAGATGACCTTCATGAAGCGATTGCAATACCCTGTCCCTTAATGAGGTGGGAACAATGACTCTGCTCCCCCATAGAATACAACTCTTATGAGCTGAGAGCTCATGTCTACGTGTGAAGTAGCTCTGGAACTCAGGTCCAGGACAGTTTTCCAGCCACCCCATGTGGACCCAAGATAGCACTCTACTTAAGAGTCTTGTCTGCAGCCGTTTCTGCAGCTAAGTCCCCCGTGTGGAAGGGAAACTCTGGCAAGTCCTGAATGGACAAAACGAGGGCCACTGCGGCCGGATCTGGCTCGATTTGAGGCAGTGGAAGCCTGCTTAGGCCATCTGCATGGCCCATATCTTTGCCGGGTTTGTGAATTAGCCTAAAACTGTAGGCTGATAAAAAGATGGACTATCTTAACATTCTAGGGGATAAGATGTGGGGTGTCTGTCTGTCTGTAGTGAATAACCCCAATAGCGGTTTATGGTCTGTGAAATCTGTGAAGTCCCTGCCATACAAGTAGTTGTGGAATTTTTTTACTCCAGCTACTATGGCCAATGCCTCCTTATCAATTTGTGCGTAATTACACTCTGCGGAGGACAGTGTCCTGGAATAGAAAGCAATCGGGACTTTAGTCCCATCTCTCTCCAAGTGGCTTAGAACAGCCCCCACCTAGTATGGGGATGCATCACATGCAAGGCACACCGGCATGAATTCCTTAAAATGAGTAATCATCGAACTGACAGACAGTAAGGCCTTCAATGCCTTAAAGCTGTTTTCATGAACATTGGTCCATTTCCAAGCAGTATTTTATCCAAGAGCTGGTGTAATGGCTCTGCCACTGCAGCCTTGTTAGGAAGGAACGCACGGTAAAAATTTAGGAGGCCTAGGAATGCCTGAAGCTCTCCCTTCATTTTGGGGCTGGGTGCCATCTGAATGGCTTTCAATTTTGACTCAGCAGGGTGGATGACGTCAGGATCGATACGGAAACCCAAGAACTCAGCTGAAGGGACTCCAATGCTACACTTGTTCTTCTTAAGCTTAAGGCCCATTCGTGAAGCCTTTGAAGGATGGCTCTGAGCTTCCTTGCCAGTACCTCAGTGGACTCACTGGCGATGAGCACATCATCGAAATAGGGGCAAACCCCCGGAATGCCCTTGAGCATTTGCTCCATGATGCCTTGAAAAATGCCAGGGGCTACACTAATCCCGAATTGCAGGCGTTTTACTTTAAATGCCCCCCTGTGGGTTATAATCATCTGTGCCACAGCTGTGGCCTCGTCCACAGGAAGCTGTTGGTAGGCTTGAGCCAAATCTAATTTTGCAAAAACTGTACCCTCTTGCAAAGATGCCGGGATGTGGCTTACTACTGGTACCACGTACCCATGCTGTTTGAGTGCATTGTTGGCTTTTAGTGGTGTGATGATTGGGGTTTCCCATTTACCCCCATCTATGGGCTGTAGTACCCCCTGTTCTATGAGTTTATCTAACTCAGTGTCTATCTTGTGTTTAAAAGCAAATGGCACTCTACGAGGTTTAATCCTGACAGGTATTACAGTAGGATCTAGTTTAAATGTTATTAGTGGGCCTGTGTAAGTCCCAAAACCTGAGTCAAACACATCTGCGAATTCTTCGCATACTGTCGCTACACTCGCGACTTGCGTCCGGTTGACACCCACATGGCCTGATATTGATAGGCCTCAGCCAAGCCTCGAGGCCCAGCAATCGATGGCATCCAGCCGAAGCGGCATGGAAACCACCCCCTCTTCCCCACCAGAAAGCCTCAAGGCCTATGATAGTCCCAAAGCCTGCCCAGCTGAGACTGCTATAGCAGAGATTGGAGCAACTATCCGAACCCTGGTTGCAGCTCTGGAGGCCAAAACGACCGCAGCCTCAACATTGGGGGTAGCCAGCCTCCCTCACCACCCCCGGGGGGCTCCCGGAGGAGCTCTACGGCCCCCAATCCTCTCCCCGGGGCCTAACTGCCAGGAGGTGTCCGGCCTGGAGCCTCCCAGCTGCGTCCTGCAGCCTCCCAGCTGCGTCCTGCAGTGAACCCCCGGGCCCTCCAGCCTACCTCTCGCCACCGCCCAGATGCCCTGCTTACCAGATGGCCTTTGGGGGGGCTCCGGACGAAGCCCCCTTCTCCAGCACTCAGCGATGGCCTCCTCTGAGCAATCCAGGCAATCCATTTGCCATCCAGCCCCCATCCTGCGATCTGCGCCCCCCGGTGAGTGTCCCAGTGCCGGGGGGGCTTCAGGAGGAATCTTTGGGGCTGCTGTGGCTTTCAGCCCCTCTTCGGGCCCAAATCCCAGCTCAAATGAATCCTGAGCATGCCCAGTTGGGGCCATCCAAAAATCAAAGAAAAATACCACCACCTGCCAGCAGAGGGATCCCTCTTCCATTCACCTCAATGGAAAGTTCAAAGATGTTTGAACACAGAGCCAAGAAAGATTCTCTTCCATCTGCTTCTGCTCTCCCAAATGATTTTGAAAAACTGCAACTTGGGGGGGGGAGAATTACAGCAGTTGGTGTAGAGATGTGCAAGTACGTCTATTGAAGGAAGGGACTCTAGAGATGGTTCTGAATCCCCCATCTCTTCCCTGGGGACCTCAAGAAGAGTGGTATCATAGACAAGCATACACCACTCTACTGAGCTCACTGGATGGCAACTTGTTCCCCAGCATTCCAGATGGGCTCAAAGCTGGCGAAGTTTGGGGGTTATTATACAATTTATTCAACAGCGACACCATCGGTTCGATCACCAGACTCACAACTGAGTTTTACACAACTAGACTTAAGTTTGGGTCTAGCATGCCTGAGCACCTGGGAAAATTAAAATCGCTCAGGGCAGAACTGATGTCCAGAGACTACCTTGTACCTGATGCGAACATGGTCGCTGTCATTCTGGCTTCCCTGGACAAAAATTGGAGCAGTTTCATTGTTTCACTGGAAGGGACAATGAAGGAAGTCATGACTCTGTCCTACCTCACAGGGAGGCTCATTGAAGAAGATAGAAGGTGAAGAGATGCAGGAGAATACGCCAGAGTCACCACCCAGTGAGCCAACAGGAGGCACCACAGCTCAGAGCAGGTTAATGCTCTACTTAAGTGTTTCATCTGTGGCTCTGAGGGGCATCTGAAGAAAGACTGCCCCCATCACCAGCAAGGCCCCAAGCGTTGTCCCAAACAAGGAAGGGGCAAGGGACAAGGAAGGGGGCGTGGCGGGGGCAAAGGCAGTGCCAAGGGCAATTCTGTGCATACTTGTGCTCTCACCCCCACCACAAAAGCTGATACCCCCACTGACTTATGGTTACTGGACTCTGGAGCTTCATCTCACATAACCAATATGAAACAAGGGTTTAAAAAGTTAAAGAAAATTAACTCATCTGTCAAGGTGGCCAATGGTGATAAGGCTTTGGTTGTTGGGGAGGGCACTGTTTCTGTACCCAGGCTGGGAAATGTTGATGGGGTTTTACATGCTCCCTCCATTGCCAACAATCTGTTAAGCATCATCAAATTATGTGACGATGACAAGGTGGAAGTCTTATTTCGCAAAGGGGGAGGTCATGTCACCCGGAACCAGAGGGTCATTGGAAGTATTGCCATCATAAATGGTTTGCCATACTTCTCCCCTGAGAACCAGCCACAGAGGACAGTCCACCGGGTGCCACCTCAGAAGGGGCCTGCACACGGAAAAAGAGAAAGCCCCCACAGCCAGCCCCAAGGCTGTCTAAGGAGCGCAAGGCCGAAGTGGTTGCACCCAAGCCACCTCAGCCAGCCCCACGGCTTTCCAAGGGCAGTGCGGACAAGAAACCCGAACCTCAGCAGGCACCTAAAGCACCGCTCAAGGTAACCAGAGCCAAGAGGGTGTCAGTGGGGAAGCCGCTCCACGATAAGTGTGCCCATCTCCTACACCGAAGATTAGGTCATGCAAGCTTCCCTGTGGTTAAAAAGATGGGAGAGTTTGCTGAGGGAGTCCAGCTCAAGGATTGTGAGGTGTTCCTGGACTGTGCCATCTGTAAGAGCACAAAGAGGAAGGCGGCCCCCATCCCTAAGGTGTCACTACGTAAGGCCCAATACCCGTACCAACTAGTACATGTTGATCTGGTTGGGCCATTCACACCATCCCTAGGGAAAAGACAGTATTTTCTCACTGCTGTTGACGATTTTTCACGGTACGGCCACGTGTATACCCTCACAGAAAAATCTGAAGCCTTTGATGCCATAAAATCACTGTACAACCTTGTAGAGACCCAATATAAAACCAAGATCGCTCAACTCCAGAGCGACCGCGGGGCTCAGTTCATGTCCCGGAAATTTCAGGACTGGGTAAGGCGTAAGGGCATCTGACATTTTCTTACAGTGCCCTTCACCCCTGCCCAGAACGATGTGGCAGAGAAAAGAAATGGAATCCTGCAAACTATGATGCGTAGTCTGATTGCAGACGCTGGGGTCACAGAATCATACTGGGCAGAAGCAGTACACTACGCCAATTACACCTTAAACCGCACCTGGAGCAGTGTTGTGGATCAGACCCCATATTTCCTGGTCCATGGTAGGAAACCAAGTCTGGGACACTTGCATGTGTTTGGCTCCTACGCTTGGGTGCACATCCCCAAGCAGCTGCGGAAGAAGGGGAGGTCTGTCTCCCAGAGACTAAGGTTCTTAGGCTATGCTCCTGGCTCCAAAGCCTACCGTTTCCTGGGGAAAGGGGGCAGGACTGTGATTTCCCAATCTGCCTCCTTCGAGGAGGACTCCAATTGGACCCAGATCCACTCAAATGATCTGAGCCCATACGTCAACCGACCCAGCAAGGACACACCAACCACGACATCACCTGAGACGACCACATACCCTGCCACCGACGAGAGCGAGAAACAAGGCGAAGTTGTCATCCTACCTGGTTCAGATGGGGAGGATGAGCCATCCAGTCCCGAGGTGACGCCTCAGAGACCCGCAATACCCAGCACCTGGGACCGAGGGTCTTCACATCCCGGTCGTGAAATGCCGGCTAACAAGGAACCCGCAGAACAAAAAGGCGGTAAGTGGCAGGAGGTCAGGAGATCAAAGCAGTCCAACAAAGGAATCCCGCCAAAGAGAATCGACATTGGGCACATCACATCAGTCAACAGCATTGTGGTCACCCCAAAATTCTTCTCTGACATCCAGGAGCTGCCCATCGAAGAACAGGAGAAATGGCAGCTCGCGATGGAGCAGGAGATGGCGAGCCTGAGAAAGCTCAAGGTCTTCATCCCCCAGCAACCACCAAAGGAGAGGAAAGTCATTGGCACAAGGTGGGTTTCCAAGGCTAAACCACTTGCCAATGGCCTCTACCTGTATAAGGCCCGTTGGTAGCTCAGGGGTTCGCCCAGCGCTACATGGAGGACTACGTAGAGACCTACTCTCCAACCGTCCGGGCAGAGAGCGTCAAGACCACCCTCGTAACTGCAGCCGCTCTGGCGGAGGAAGTCTTCCAGTTCGACATCCAGACGGCTTACCTCCACGCCAACCTGGACCGGCAGATCTATGTGAGGGCCCCTCCTGGCTATCAGCAGGAAGGGGAAAACACATGGCTACTCCAAAAAGGGTTATATGGCCTCAAGCAGTCGGGGAAACTATGGTACGACTGCCTTAGAAAAAGTTTAGAACGAGTTAGTTTCAGTGCATCCCATGCAGATGAATGTGTTTTCACATGCAACTCCAAGGGTACCACAGAACGGGTGTTAGTTTATGTGGACGACCTCCTATATGTAGGTCCTGACAAGGAAGGGTGTGATGAATTTGCCAAGGCCCTGGGGGAAAAGTTTACCCTGAAGTCTTTGGGGCGGGTTGACAAGTACTTGGGTGTGCACATCTTGGCCACTAAGGAGGGGTTCACCCTATCTCAAAAAGAAAAGATTGAGGAGTTACTGGCCAAATGTAAAATGGCAGAATCTAACCATAAGCGTAGCCCGATGCAAAGTGACTATTACAATCACACTCACAAGGACGGTCCTGAGTTCACAGATAATAAGCTTTACAGATCTGTGATTGGCTCCTTGCTATACATCAGCAATTGGAGCAGGCCTGACATAGCTTTAGCTGTGAATCTACTGTCCAGGCATGTGGAACACCCAAAGGAATTCCACTGGACTGCTGTTAAGAGGGTACTTAGGTACCTCAGGGGCACGACCGATGCTCTCCTTGTGCTGGAACCAGAGAAGGGGAAGACGGCCAAGCTCTCCGCTTACTCGGACGCAGACTGGGCTGGTGACACTAAGAGTAGATGGAGCACCTCTGGTTTCCTCATATTACTAAATGGCTCTCCTATCCATTGGCATGTTAGGCAGCAAAAATTTGTTTGTTGCTCCACGGCCGAGGCGGAATATGCCAGCCTGTCGGACACGGCCAATGATTTGATTTGGTTCGATGCTCTGATAACGAGCATCTGGGCACCTCCTCCTCTGCCTATCCAAATTCAAGAGGATAATATGGCTGCAATTGCAATCTCGGGGGCATATGCAGTGGGCTCTAGGTCCCGCCACATACACATACGCTACAAAAATGTCAGGCAGCTTGCCAAAATGGGGTTTGTACATGTTGAGCATTGTAATACAACTGACCAGATAGCTGATCTGTTCACCAAACCTGTTCCCATTGACCGGCACAACCTTCTGTGTAAGCGTTTGTGTTTGGTCTTCTGAAAGTGTATATGCATGTCTATGACACTTGCTCGCCCCCTGACATACATTCACTGGTCCCTGTCATTGGCTGGCAAGAAGGGGAATTGTTAGATGTTTTTGTGCCAGCCATGGCAGTTCCCAAAAAGATCATCAGATGGGAGCAAAGAAGCATCTCTGCCCCCACTGATGGGTCAGGGATCCCCGGCCCCTGCAGCCCCATTGGTGAGAGTTTTATGGTAAGGGAGGGACTGAGGACCCCCATAAATACCTCTGCTGAGGGGCTGCTCTCCTCTCTAGTTTCTCTTTATTCTTTCTTCTACTTGCTTGCTGATCCATGAGCTCAATCCAGGCATGGATGCCTCCATGCCAGGGAACTCTTTCTATTTACTCTAACGTTGAATAAAGCTATAAATGATTGCATCCTTGCGTGCTGCTTTTTACTTGGAAGCACCTTAACGAACCATTGGTTTCGTGAGACCATCTCACACTTTCAACATGTAAAGAACAAGAAAAAAGTGAAGGAAATGATTGGTCCATTAGTGGGTGAAAGTGGCAAGAAGGTGACAAGCAACAGGGAGAAAGCAGAACTATTTAACTCATTTTTTGCATCTGTCTTTACACAAAAGGAAAAAACAGACCAACCTATCAAAAATAGTGCCATAAGAAACAGAATAGAAACACAAGTTAAAATAGGCAAGAAAATAATAAGTGAGCACCTGTCCAGCCTAGACGAGTTCAAATCACCAGGACCAGATGGATTACACCCCAAGGTTCTCAAGGAACTGGCAGATGTGATCTCAGAACCACTGAACTATATTTTTCAAAGATCCTGGAGCACTAGGGAACTACCAGAGGATTGGGAAAGAGCTGATGTAGTTCCCATCTTCAAAAAAGGGAAAAAAATGGATCCAAGAAATTACAGACCTATCAGCCTGATCTCAATACCTGGGAAGATTCTGGAAAAGATAATTGAACAATGAATCAGCAAGCACCTAGAGGCAAACAAAGTCATTACTAAAAGCCAACATGGGTTTGTCAAAAACAGATCATGCCAGACAAATCTTATTGCATTCTTTGACCAAGTGACAAAATTAGTGGATCAGCGAAATGCTATGGATATAATTTACTTGGACATCAGTAAGGCATTTGATAAAGTAGATCACAACCTACTACTTGATAAGATAGAAAAATGTAGGTTAGACAGAATCACCACCAGATGGACTCGTAGCTGGCTGACCGGCCGTACTCAGCATGTGGTCCTCAACAGAACCGGATCTACATGCAGGGAAGTATGTAGTGGGGTGCCCCAGGGCTCTGTTCTGGGCCCAGTGCTGTTCAACATCTTCATCAACGATTTGGATGAAAGGATAAATGGGGAACTCATCAAATTTGCAGACGACATCAAGCTGGCAGGAATAGCCAACACTCCAGAAGACAGGCTTAAGATACAGGAGGATCTGGACAGACTTGAACACTGGGCACTATCTAACAAAATGAAATTCAATGGTGAAAAAGTAAGGTTCTATATTTAGCCAAGAAAAACCAAATGTACAGTATAGTATAGGGGGTACCTTGCTCAATAGTAGTAACTGTGAGAGGGATCTCAGAGTCCTAGTGGACAATCACTTAAATATGAGCCAGCAGTGTGCTGCAGCTGCCAAAAAAGCCAACACAGTGCCAGACTGAAATAACAGAGGAATAGAATCAAGATCACGTGAAGTATTAATACCACTTTACAATGCCTTGGTAAGGCCACACTTGGAATACTGCATCCAGTTATGGTCACCACGATGTAAAAAAAGATGTTGAGACTCTAGAAAGAGTACAGAGAAGAGCAACAAAGATGATTAGGGGACTGGAGACTAAAACATATAAGGAACGGCTGCTGGAATTGGGTATTTCTAGTTTAATGAAGAGAAGGACGAGGGGGGACATGATATAGTTCCAATATCTCAGGGGCTGCCACAAAGAGGCGGGACTCAAGCTATTCTCCAAAGTGCCCACAGGCAGGACAAGAAGCAATGGATGGAAACTAATCAAGGAGAGAAGCAAACTAGAACTAAGGAGAAACTTCCTGACAGAACAATTAACCAGTGGAACAACCTGCCTCCAGAAGCTGTGAATGCTCCAACACTGGAAATTTTTAAGAAGAGACTGGACAGCCATTTGTCCAAAATGGTACCTGATTTCCTGCCTGAGCAGAGGGTTGGACTAGATGACCTCGACTAGATGACCTCCAAGGTACCTTCCAACTACTTCTTCTTCTTCTTCTTCTTCTTCTTCTTCTTCTTCTTCTTCTTATTATTATTATTATTATTATTATTATTATTATTATTATTATTGAATTAGTGACTGTAAATATCTGTGATAGTCTAAATGTTATTGCTATCCCTAATTACATAATGAAAAACATACATTACTAAGTACTATCACTTATTACTATAATTTATTATAACAGTTATAATAAGTTATAAGGGACGCGGTGGCTCAGTGGGTTAAGATGCTGAGCTTGTTGATCAGAAGGTCGGCAGTTTGGCGGGTCAAATCCCGAGTGCCGCGTAACAGAGTGAGCACCTGTTACTTGTCCCAGCTTCTGCCAACCTAGCAGTTCGAAAGCACGTAAAAAGGCAAGTAGAAAAATAGGGACCACTACGGTGGGAAGGTAACAGTGTTCCATGCGCCTTTGGCGTCTAGTCATGCCGGCCACATGACCACGGAGAAGTCCTCGGACAAGCGCTGGCTCTTCGGCTTTGAAACGGAGATGAGCACCGGCCCCTAGAGTCGGAAATGACTAGCACGCATGTGCGGGGGAACTTTTACCTTTACCTAATAAGTTATTGTTATAACTTTATTGTAACTGCATCATATTACACAGTTTGGAAGGACGGATTGTTATAGAAACTGTGCCACATTATCTCCTGCAAAAATCTCTGTTGACTAATTAATAACATGCTGAGTGATAGGTCCTTTCAGATCATAATGGGGGACAACATAAGTAAGATAAGAAGATTAAACGATGGTCTCCCACAAAGCTCTGTAATGGTACCTACACTATTCAACATACATATCAGATATGGCAGCAACAAGGAGATACAAATTTGGATATGCTGATGATTTGGCCACAGCAATACAAGAAAAACACATGGAGGTGGCTGAGAACCTCCTGTCCAAAGGTCTTAACATCTTGGGAAAATTCTTCATGACTGGAGGCTCACTCCTATCACCAGCAAAATGGTAACCTACGTGCTTTCACCTTAACAACAAAGTAGCATATGAAGCCCTGAAGGTCTACTTAAACAACAGCGTACTCCCTTATGATCCCCATCCAAAATACCTTGGAGTAACATTGGACAGATTCTCTCCTATAAGATACATCTCAGGAATACAGTGGCAAAAATCAATACTAGGAACAACATATTCAGAAATTATGTCGAACTAAATGGGGAGGTTCAGCTGCCACCCTCAGGTCATCAGCACTAGGGATGGTGTACTCCACAGCAGAATACTGTGTGCCTCTGTATGGATTAACAGCTGCCATGGTAGTAAGTTAGATGCCAGACTCAACAACCATGAAGATAATAAGTGAATGTATTAAAACCACTCTGACTTGCTGGCTACCTGTCCTGAGTCATATAGCACCACCAGCTTTATGAAAGCAAGATACACTTGTAAGAGAATACAGAAAAATTATGAACAACTCCTACTGGTACATGCCGGCCTTCCTCATTTATCAGCTAGAAGACTAAAATTGAGGAAGCCGCCACTAGATTTGCACATCTGCCCAACAACTTTAACAACTTTTCCAAGGGAAAGCCAAATGGTTTGTTGACTGCTGACTCATAGGAAGACATATAAATGACCCCACAAAAAAGGTGCTAGACTTTGAACTACCATGTCAGTAAGGGACAATCCTGAACAGGATTCACACCTCACACAGCATCTGCCAGGACTCACTGTATAAATGTGTCACAGCATCCTCCCCTCAGTGTGACTGCAGTGTCCCTTGTCAAACTGTAGATCACATTGTGACCGCCTGTGAGCTGAGGGACATACACTGGTCCAGTATCTCATTTTTTAAATATAAACAATCCTGCACTTCAATAGTTAGATGGCCTAGACCAGGGGTCGGCAACCTGAAATACTGAAAGAGTCACTTGGAACAGATTCCCTCAAAAAACAAGCAAACTGGGAGCCGCAAAATGTGTGTGCGCATGTGCACACTGGTGCGCATGCGCAGAACAGGGGGCTTCATTGAAGAGTGGAGCCTAAGGAGAGACATGCATCAGCCCTGCCCCTGTCCAGCTCTGGTATGGACGGCTCTGCCGTCCTGGCTTCTCCTCCCCTTGGAAAAGACTGCTCCCCCCCCAGCCCATGCTCTCTTTCTCTGGGAAGAATCGAAGCGCGAGGAGTTTTTCGTCGCACCTTCTTCTTCAGGAAATCCTTCAGCAAGCCAAGCCTGCATGCCCTATTGTTGCGGCCAAAATATGGATGTAGTCAATAGTACTCTTATTACTCCTTGCAACTGGACCTCTTTGCAACTCAATACTACATAAGACTGCTCCAAAGTCACTGCATCCAGATCCGAGGTCCGCGGGTTGCCTCCGGCTTAGCATCTTCTGCAACTTCACACACTCTTTCATGCCCTGCCACTACCCAGCAACCGAGGCAACCAGCATTCTGGTGCTCGCCCGCCTTCCCTCCCTTGCCTGCAAACTCCCTCCGCCCCCGCCTCTCTACCAGGCAATACCTGCAAGCCCCCATATGCCTCGTGAGTTGCCCTCCAAACCTGGTCTGCTAAGGAATGGCGCAAACCCACCGCCCCTCCTTCGGTCCCCTTTTTGCTGCTCTCCTCCCAGCCATCGCTTTGGCACATGCCCAGCCTGCCCAGCTCCCTTTTCCACAGCGCTCACTTTGTTCCCCACTGAACTTCCAATTCCTGCCCATGCCCAGCTCTTGGGGCACCTCTTGCCATATGGTGCCTCCCATGGACAGCCCCCTCTGCTTTCCTCTGGCCGGGCAGAGCACCACTCACTGACCGAGCGGTATCCCAGTATCACGATCTTTCGGTAGCGCATGAAAGGCATTGCCCAGGAGTGGCTCCAAGGCCAACTGAGCATGCAGGGAGAAGGGCAGTAGTAGGGAGGAAGAGGAAAGGGTGGGTTACCATGAATGCCGCAACTACAAATGCCCATGTGACCAAAACACTGGCCTAGACCCGCTGCTTCTGTTTTCCCTAGGGCAGGGAGGCGCGTGTGCCTTGC
>JAKJMR010018581.1:2525-28803 GCA_024449315.1 Daboia siamensis | reverse complement strand
TAACTTTTATTATCCAGTAAACCATAATTAAGCCAATTGGTTTAGCACAAAAGTTGGTAAGTTATATTATCCAGTAAATCATAGTTAAGCAAACTGGTTTAGTACAAAAGTTATTAACTTTTATTATCCAGTAAACCATAATTAAGCAAACTGGTTTAGCACAAAGGTGGGTAAGATTTATTATCCAGTAAACCATAGTTAAGCAAACTGGTTTAGCACAAAGGGGGGTGTTGTATTATCCACTAAACCATAGTTAAGCAAACTGGTTTAGTACAAAAGTCAGTAACTTTCATTATCCAATAAACTATAGTTAAGCAAACTGGTTTAGCGCAAAGGTAGGTAATGTTTATTCCTCCGGTTGTTGTTGAATTACAACTCCCAGAATTCCTAGAAAACGTGGCTAGCAATGTGGGGATGCTTAGGGGTTATTCAGCAGTATCTGGAACAGTGTCTCTCAACCCTAGCAACTTTTTAAGACATGTGGATTTCAGCTGCCAGGATTCCCCAACCAGACGTCTACATATCTTAAAGTTGTCAGGGTGTTGAGAAACACTGATCTGGAGGAATTCAGATGACCCTGAATCATGTCGGTCAGCATGCTGGCTGAGGAATTCTGGGAGTTGAAGTCCGCATACCTTAAAGTTGCTAAGGTTGAGAAACACAGGCCTAGTGGCTGAGAATAGTCGCCTAGCATCGACTTTTGCCTTGCATGATTAACTGGGTCTTCTCTCTTCCCATCCTCCCACAGGACTGCGGGGGAGAAAAAAAAGTAGATGGAAGCACACAGGGTCTCTCCGGAAGTTAAAAACGAAGAGACAGAAGCACCCCCAAGGATTCCAGATGACTCAGAAAGACAGCAGGAAAGGAAAATGGCTGCGGCCGAAAAGCAGAGGAACGTATCCATCGCCAGCGAAAAGGCTGGCCGGGTGATCCCAGACGAGCCACAAATAGCAAGGGGGAAGAGACAGAATGAATGCCACACATGCGGGAAAAGTTTTTGTTCCAAATCCCGCCTCAAAGTCCACCAGAGGATCCACACAGAGAGACGGCCTTATCAATGCCAGGAGTGCGGCAAGGGCTTCCGGCAGAGCGGCCACCTGTCCCAGCATCAAAGGATGCACACCGGAGAGAGGCGCTACCAATGTTTGGAGTGTGGGAAAAGTTTTAGCCAGAGCACCTACTTCATCTTGCACAAGATCACCCACACCGGAGAAAAACCTTTCACTTGTCTGGAGTGCGGAAAGAGTTTCAGCCACAGCCGGAAGCTGGCTGTACATCGCGCCATCCACACGGGCGAGAGGCCGTACAAATGTGTGGAGTGCGGGCAGAGTTTCAGCCAAAGCACCCACCTGACTTCCCACCACAGGATCCACACCGGAGAGAAGCCGTATCGGTGCGCTGAGTGTGGGAAGTGCTTCAATCAGAGCGCTCACTTGTCTCTGCACCGGCGGATCCACACGGGAGAAAAACCCTACCGGTGTCTCGAATGCGGGAAGTCTTTCAGCCAGAGCCCACACTTGACTTTACACCAGAGAATCCACACCCAGGAGAAAACCTATAAGTGCTCCGAGTGCGGGAAAGGCTTCCATCGGAGCGATCACCTGATCTCTCATCAGAGAAGTCACACCGGGGAGAAACCATATCGCTGCTCCGAGTGCGGGAAGAGTTTCAGCCGAAGCTCAATCCTGCATAAACATCAGAGAATCCACAAAGATGGAGGATCCTCCGTCTGAAGTTTTCTCAAAGCTGAATGTGATGGGGAGATCTTTTGAGGGTTTTGAACATTCCTTGACTGCTTGTGGTCTAGTGCAGGGGTAGGCAACCTTGGCTCTTTTATGACTCGTGGACTTCAACTCCCAGAATTCCTGAGCTAGCATGGCTCAGCTTGGAAACCTCTCCCTTTCCCCCTCAGCATGGCTGGCTCAGGAATTCTGGGAGTTGAAGTCCACGAGTCATAAAAGAGCCAAGGTTTGCCTACCCATGGTCTAGTGCCTAGCTAACCTTTAGACCAGGGGTCTCCAAACTTAACAACTTTAAGACTTGTAGACTTCATCTCCCAAAATTCCACAGCCACCCATGGGAATTCTGGGAATTGAAGTCTACAAGTCTTAAAGGTTGCCAAGTTTGGAGACCCCTGCTTTTTAGACGGTAGACTAAACTTAGGAGTGTTTGGGGAATGTTACTTCATAATAAGCATGGCTAGGAGTGTAATGAAATTGGATAAATTGATGCAAAATATGGGTTAAATGTGGAAATAAGGTGAGGAACGGAAATTGTAATAAAGCAGTTTGGAAAAATACCAATGTTTCCTCCTTAGTTGCCAACTGGCGGGCATCATCTCCAGCAATTCACCTGTACCAGGTGCTTTTTGAATTTGTCAACTATTAAGATGTGTGCTGTTCAACTCCCAGAATTCCACAGGCAGGCATGGAAATTCTGGGAGCTGAAGTCCAAACATCTTAAAAGTTGCCAAGTTTAGTTTATACCCAGAGTGCCATGTGGGCAGTTTAGGAAACTTTTTAAGTCTAGGAAGCAAATAAAGCTGGAATGAATATAGAAAAGGAACTATGTATTGGGAGAAAGGAAATTTTAAAAAAATGGAACATGGGAAATAAAAAGCACATTTGGGAGTATATCCCTTAATAGCCCATTGAGAGGCTGATGCTGAAAATAGTGGAGCACTCCTGAACTAAACTGTGAGTCAATGGTCAATGTCAGCATGTCGGAATCCTTAAGATTTTTCGGCTGAAATTTTCATTTTAATTGCAGTTGGGCCATGTCCCAATTTTGGGTAGGGGGAGCATTTTATAGATACACTTTTAACTTGTTTCTGATTTTGCAAGCATACATTTCTCTGTGCGCCGTTGTTAGAGAAGCAGTCCCTGTGGATTTTATCCACTAGAGTCAGGAGTAGGCAACCTTGGCTCTTTTATGACTCATGGACTTCAGCTCCTAGAATTCCTGAGCCAGCATGGCTCAGCTTGGAAACCTCTCTTTCCCCTCAGCATGGCCGGCTCAGGAATTCTGGGAGTTGAAGTCCACGAGTCATAAAGCGGCCTAGGCCAGGAGTAGGCAACCTTGGCTCTTTTATGACTCATGGACTTCAACTCCCAGAATTCCTGAGCCAGCATGGCTCAGCTTGGAAACCTCTCTTTCCCCTCAGCATGGCCGGCTCAGGAATTCTGGGAGTTGAAGTCCACGAGTCATAAAGCGGCCTAGGCCAGGGGTAGGCAACCTTGGCTCTTTTATGACTCATGGACTTCAACTCCCAGAATTCCTGAGCCAGCATGGCTCAGTTTGGAAACCTCTCCCTTTCCCCTCAGCATGGCTGGCTCAGGAATTCTGGGAGTTGAAGTCCATGAGTCATAAAAGAGCCAAGGTTGCCTACCCCCCTGCCAACTATAAAAGATGGTGCTCATCTCTATTTCAAAGCCATTGAGCCAGCACTGGAGATATTTCAGGGGTCAGGTGGAGCACTGTTACCTTCCCACAGAAGTGGTACCTATTGATCTACTCGCATTTGAAATGCTTTCGAATTGTTAGGTTGGCAGGAGTTGGGGCAGGGATGGCAGCTCACCCTGTCATGTGGCACTTGGGTCTTGAAGCCGGGCTGCCCAACTTTCCGGCTGACAAGCCCAGCGTCTTAACTGCTGAGCCACTGCACTGGCCCTTGTTAGGAAAGACTCCAGAAAAAATTGTGGACAGCAAAAACAACAATAACAAACAAACAAACGGATCATCAAACAAATCAAGCCAGAGTTTTCATTAAACATGCAGATGAGAGCCCGTTTGGCTCAGTGGTGAAGTGGCACTAGGCTAGGAACTAGGGCAAGGCTTTTCAAACAGTGGTACGGGTACCACCTGTGGGACATTGGCACCTGGCAGGTGGTACGCGATCAAACTAGAAAAGTGGTAGTTGGGGAGGGGAATGGCAGCACCACACAAGCCTGAGCGAGAGACGGCTGGAGCTGCAGGGCTGTCAGGGCTCAGTGGAAGCGCCAGGATCAGCGCCAGCTTCCAGCTGGAGCTCGGCGCTGATCTTGGCGCTTCTGAGCCCAGAAGAAGCGCCGATCAGCTGGAATGTTGCAGCATCTCCAGGGTCCTGTGATTTACATTCAGATGCTTGGCAATTGATTCATATTTATGACAGGTCACAGTGTCCCAGGGTCACGTGAAGTGACCAAAACCTGTTGCCACCACCCTGCAGACGGGGGGGGGGGGAATAAAAACCAAACACCACCCCACCCCACCCCTGCTGTCAATCCTCAACAGAAATGCTCCCAACAATGAAAGCCTCGGACAGGAGGAAGAGCACCGCCGGGCGGGCAGGCGTCTTGCTCGTCTGTGGCTTGGGGGGGGGGACACTTTTTCCAGTGCCATTCGAACAGTCACTAAGCGAATGGTTGTAAGTCAAGGACTACCTGTATTTCATCACTTTTACCTTTTTGGGGGGAGGGGGTCATCAAGTTTTTGACACCTTGCTAGGCGACTGGTGGTACTCGGATGTTGCCAGATCCTAAAAGTGGTACAATGGGTGAAAAGGTTGAAAAGCCCTGAACTAGGCGACTGTGAATTCTAGTCCCCCCTTAGGCATGGACGTTGGCTGGATGACTTTGGGCCAATCACCAGGAGACTGTGGGTTCTAGACCTGCCTTAGGCGTGGACGTTGGCTGGATTATTTTGGGCCAATCACCAGGAGATTGTGAATTCTAGTCCCGCGCCTAGCTGGATGACATTCAGCCCACTCAGTCCAAACCACCTCACAGGATTGTTGTGGGAAAAATGGGACGAGGGAGGTGTATTGTATATACGCTGCCTTGAGTTATTTATAAATAATAAGAGAAGCAGGATATTAATAAATTAAGGGTCTCTTCTAGAGTAGCATGCACATAAATATGCAAACATTTTTAGGACTTACTTAGGGTATTATATCCAATCTTTTTAAATTTCTGAGATGTGCATAGGAACGTGTGCACTTGGGGGGCATGGGCCCTGCATACTGATGACGTTGGAAAGGTTACGGATTGCAAACCATAGGTTTAAAGATTGGATTTAGGACTGGACGACGGGACGTGGAGGGCAAACAAGTCTCAAACGGAAAGATTCGTATGTCCTGAAAAAAAAAAAAAAGGATAAAGAAGCAAACCTGGAGAGGAAGATAACCAAGATAACCAAAGCCAAGATGGATGACAAGGCAGAAGGATTTCGACATACGTTAAGAGATCATTTTATTATTTGTATTAATGCTCAAAATAAAACGAAGAAAAACCAAGAGCCCCAAGTGAGATGCGAAACGGAGCATAGTCACGTTCAAAGCAAAGCCAGAAAAGCTGGGGAGAGCCCCCCCCCCCAAAAAAAACAAAAGAGCATTACAAACATTTTAAAAGGGGGAGGGGAGGGATTAAAGAACAGTCTGTTTGGATACTGGAGCAATATATTCCAGAGCAGGAGACGAGATCCAAGGAGGCTTCCCCATTTCTAACAATGTCCAATTCGTACAAGTAGGTCTTGCTCGTAGTCAGAAAGACGGCTTTACGTAAAACCCCATGCCGTGTTTTTTTTCAATCTTGGGCAACTTGAAGGTGGGTGGACTTCAACTCCCAGAATTCCCCGTGGCTGGCTGAGGAATTCTGGGAGTTGAAGTCCACCCACTTTCCAGTGGCCAAGGTTGAGCAGCAATACCCTAATACAGGGGTAGGTAACCTCGGCTCTTTTATGACTCATGGACTTCAACTCCCAGAATTCCTGAGCCAACCAAGCTGGCTCAGGAATTCTGGGAGTTGAAGTCCATGAGTCATAAAAGAGCCGAGATTGCCTACCCCTGCCCTAATATGACAACACAAATGATGATTGGTGGAGTGCCAGTCTCCCAGGATTTAAAATTTCAGTGTCATTTTTCAGAATTTCTGAAAGCACAGCAAAGTCTTTTGGAGTACCCAAACTAACGGGAGGAGAAGCCCGTGAGGAAGCCATTGCTTGTACCTATATTAGACTTTGTAAAAAAAAAAAAAAAACAGAGAAAAAAAAATCATTTTCTACAGCATCAGATTACAGGACAAGTGCCACATATTTGACATCGGGGGCTCAACAATCTTTCCAGATTCCCCAGCTCCAAAGAGTGCTCACAAGTAATTATTAAAAGAAATGACCCCCCCCCAAATCTCACAAAACATCAAGTAATCTTCCACGGCGGTCTAAAACCTTACGTGATGTCTCGCAAGAATATGGAAATTTCGTTGAGATGTTAACAGACTTGCAAAACATCAGCTTTTGCAAACGCTTTTTTTTTTTTTTAAAAGAAACATAATCACGGTTATTTTAAGGAGTACCGACAGAAGAAAACATTTGTGGCTCAAGGTTTAAATGAGGGATTGACCCATATGGATATAAATGGGGTGTGTGTGTGTGTTCCTTGGTGATCTCTCTGGTGCTTTCTTGCAGACATTTCATTACCCTAAAAGGTAACATCATCAGTGCTAGAAGGGGTAAACCCCGCTCTCTTCCAGCATTGCTGATGTTATCTTTTAGGGAATGAAACGTATGCAAGAAACCAACCAAATTCAGAGAGCACCAAGGACCTCACAATTTCAGATGCTTTGTGAACATGCTGATTTAGCCTCTAGAAAAATCCCAGTGGCACAGTGGTTAGAGAGCTATGAAGCAAACCAACTCTGCACACAGTCGAGTTCGATCCTGACCGGCTCAAGGTTGACTCAGCCTTCCATCCTGCCGAGGTCGTTAAAAGGAGGACCCAGATTGTTGAGGGCAGTAGGCTGACTCTATAAACCGCTTAAAGAGGGCTGTACAGCACCGTGAAGCGGCATATAAGTCTAAGTGCTATTGCTATATTAACCCGAAGCCTAGATACTCCTAATTGTTTTTAACTCCAAATTCTCTTCACATTCACCCTAACTCCAAGGATAGGTAAATCCTAAGCTACAGTCTGGACAAACCAAGGTTGGGGATGTATAGCTTACACACGGTTTGACTTGCAAGCGAAACCATTTTGCAAGGTGCAATTCCCGGGACAGAATCACACACCACGTTTGCACCAACGCTTTTCAGCAAAAATGCAACAGAATGGCCCGTGTGGTAAATTCCTCGGAAGGAAATAAGGACGAATTGGCTGGCTGAGGAATTCTGGGAGTTGAAGTCCACAAGTCTTAAAATTGCCAAGTTTGCAGATTCCTGGTCTAAAGGAAGCTCTGTCCTAGAGATGTCAACGGTTTTTATTTTTTCAATGATTTTTACTTCACAAGGAATCCCAGCTGCCTTCGTGAGACAAAATTCGTGCAGAATTTTGCCTCGTGTGAGGAAAAATTCAATTGCAGAGACATTCCCCCACCTTCTACAGAACCTCAGGACACCTAAACTGGTTTACAAGTGGATTCAACCAGTTGTGGCCAACTCAAAGCTGATGTTTTATAATCCCCCCCCTTTCTTTTTGCAGAATAAGTTGGCAATTATCCAATCTTTACCTTTTACCACTTGAGAGGAAAAGACATGAATCCCCCACTTAAGAAATCAGTTTACTGTATCTGCCTACAATAGACTGTGTTTCCCCAAAAGTAAGACCGGTCTTACTTTCTTTTGGGCTCTGAAGTAAGCACTGGGTCAGGGTTAGGCCACCTTGGCTCTTTTATGACTGGTGGACTTCAACTCCCAGAATTCCTGAGCCAGCATGGCTCAGCTTGGAAACCTCTCCCTTTTCCCTCAGCATGGCTGGCTCAGGAATTCTGGGAGTTGAAGTCCACCAGTCTTAAAAGAGCCCAGCTTGCCGACCCCTGCACTAGGATTTACTTTCGGGGAGGGCTTACTTTTTGCTGGTACCAGTAGGCTGCAAGTGCGCGGGGGTGGGGCAAGCACTGTGCATGGGATGACGTAACACGGCAGCGAAAGAGTGGTGGCGGACCAGGTATGGTACCGGTGCGGGCGGGGCACACGTGCCCTTCCTGTGCCAGGCCAACCCTTGCAGCCCTGGGGCGGCCGTGCTGGGCGGAGGCCAGGCCGACCAAAGCAGCAGGTGGAGTGCCAGAAGCTCTGCGAGGGAGGGTGGGGAAATGGGCGGGCGGGTGACCTGCCATCAACACCCATGCCGGCTGCCCCTTCCCCGTGGAGGTGGAGAGCTGGCCACACCACCGCCCAAATGCCCTCGCTTCCCTCAGGAATTGCATTTCTTCCCTTTCCTGACTCCCAACCCCGTCCCATTCCTCCTTCACGATCCTCCGCTGCCGCGTGCAGACGGAAACAAAAGAAGTTTGGAGGGGGGGGGGGGGGAGGGCAAACAAACAAATCCCCCCTCCCCCGGTTTTTTTTTTTTTCCGGAAGATGAAATTAATTGGGGTTTCACCCCCCCCCCCCCCCCCCCCGCGGCAGCAGAGGATCGCAAAGTAGAAATGGGATGGGGCTGCCAAATCTCCCACGCCGTCGCTGTTGTTTGCTGCAGGATGCTGCATGCTGCTTCGGGCTGACCCGAGGCACCACGTGGCATCCTGCCACGAAAATAGGCAACGGCGTGGGAGATCTGGATGTGGCAGTTCTACCGGTAAGTGGGTGTGGGGCACGTGGGGCAGCTTCACACACCCCAACACCAAACTGGGGTTTACTTTCAGGGGGGGCTTATATTAGGCTGGGGCTTACTTACTTACCTACTTACGTACCTACCTGGAGTGAACTTGTAGTTTGCAAAGAGAGACGGCCAATTCCTGGGCCCCTAACTTACCAAGATAAAATCCAGAATCAGTGTATCTGTGTGGTTACTGTGTGAACTTTGCTGCTCTCAGTACCTTTTTTGTCTGTGCAACTTCTTGTTAGCTCAAGGAGATCTCTGCACAATTCCTGACACTGTGCTTCTTCCCAAACCTCATGCTCTTCAGATGTGTTGAAACTACAACTCCCATCATTCAAAGTCAGCAAGGAATGAGGTTAGGGGAGGCTAAAGGCTGGGTTTAGATACGAAGCGCAAAGTTAATGGACGGCTTGGGTTACTGCAACATGGTGTTGTTGTTGTTGTTGTTTTTAACTTTGGCAACCTTAAGATGAGCGGACTTCAAGCCCCAGAATTCCCCAGCCAACCTGGCTGGCTTAGGAATTCTGGGTCTTAAAAGTCCACCCATCTCAAAAGTTCCTAGCTGCTGCTGTAGGACGAACATGAACGAAAATACTGCCTAAATAGGTTTGTTTATGGACCAGGTTCACTGCAAGTAGTACAAGAGATAGCCTTGTACTTGTCCCCTGAGCTACTAGCTTTCCACTTTCAGGGAGTTAAGTGCAAAACTGTTAACATTTCGTATTTGCCTCTCTGGCCACACAGCTTTTTGTTTTTCCCCACACCTTCTTGATGTACCCCACACCTTCTCGATGTCTTTCTTGAAAAAGATTTGTCTTCAGACCTGTGTTTTTCCTACAATCCCCCTTTACGGAGTGCCCATTTGAAAAGCTGCCTCTCGTTCCAGCCGTCTTGGAACTGGCTGTTCCCCACGTTGATGGGGATGTCCTACCAAATCACCCTCATTTCATCCAAAGGGAGAAAGTTCGTACTTCTATCTAGCTATCAAATAAATATTAAAAAAAAACCCTAGTCAGCTGAGCTTGTTACCCTAAAGCAAAGGTGAAACGAGACAGGGATCGAATTAATTGCTCAAGGTCCAACCTGACCAACACCTGTTTTCCCTCCATTAACGTCCCCTCCTGTTTCTTCGCTGCTGTGTCACTATTTTCCAATCCAAGGCAAAAAGGGCTCTGCACCAGGCAGGCTGGCTCAAGCCCGAATCAAAGGGCCAGCTCAGCCCCAAGGCTTTGTTTCACGTGCATCCGGTGGGACTTGACGAGACAAACGTTCGTCGCAGCTCAAATCCCTCAAAAAGTTGAGCAAAGGGTTCATTTAAAAACTCTTCGCGAAAGCGACCGTCTCTTCGGAGAAGGGGGCACGTGGACCAAAGAAAAGCCTCAAAGGCGCGTCCCGTGGTTCCCACTACAGACCCAAATCTCCAGTCGATCAGGAGCTGCATTCTAGGCACTGGGTAGTGAAGGGCGATATTAGAACTTCAGCCGTTTCCTTTCGTTTTCGTATCTGCCCGATTCTGGCCCTCTCTGCATTTCCGGTTCCCCTCCCGAGGGTCTGAAATGGGCCTGGTTTGGCAACAGGAGCCAAAACTGCGATGGCCATCACATCGGGGGGAAGGCCTTCAGCTGCCCACAGTCATCTTCGGCCAACGAAACCCGTCCTCTGTCAGCCGCAGCAATGGCCTCTCTTGCGGGATCCGCTCCGTCAAAAAGAGGAAGCCGAGTACGACCGGCGGTGGGGAAAAAAAAAAAGCAGAACCAGAGGCCCAGACGGCCTCATCACATCTTGGTGTCGTCGCTCTGCCCCGCTCCTTCGGCCGCTTCCCGATCGGCCTCTTCCGACGCCTGCGAGACGCCCGATGTCAGGCTCAGTAGGTTCACGCACTCGGGGCACTTCTCCGGGGTCTCGGCGGCCGAGGAGAAAATCTTCCCACAGTCGGCGCAGATGAAGGAGTTCAGCCCCAGGTGACCGCGCTGGTGCCGGAGGAGGGCGGCCTTGGCTTTGAAGCAGCTGCCGCACTCTGGGCAGACGTAGGGCTTCTCGCCGGTGTGGGTCCGCTCGTGGGCGATGAGCTGCGAGCTTTCCCGGAAGCCCTTGCCGCAGCCCAGGCACAGGTAGGGCCGCTCGCCGGTGTGGGAGCGCTCGTGCGCCACCAGGCTGGAGCGCTGGATGAAGGCTTTCCCGCACTGGGGGCAGACGTAGGGCTTCTCGCCGGTGTGGGTCCGCTCGTGTTTGCTGAGGCTGGAGCGGACGCTGAAGCTCTTGGCGCAGTAGAGGCACTGGTAGGGCTTCTCGCCGGTGTGGGTCCGCTCGTGGGCGATGAGCTCCGAGCTCCAGTTGAAGCCCTTGCCGCACTCCAGGCACTTGTGGGGCTTCTCGCCCGTGTGGGTCCGGATGTGGGCCATGAGGTGGGAGTTTTGGCTGAAGCTCTTCCCGCACTGGGAGCAGGTGTAGGGCTTCTCCCCGGTGTGGATGCTTTGGTGGCGGATGAGGTCGGCGCTCAGGCTGAAGCCCTTGCCGCACTCCAGGCACTTGTAGGGCTTCTCCCCCCGGTGGCTCTTCTCGTGGAGGACCAGGGTGGCCTTTTGGCTGAAGCTCTTCCCGCACTCCAGGCAGGAGTAGGGCTTCTCGCCCGTGTGGCTGCGCTCGTGGATGATCAGGCTGGACCTCTGGTTGTAGCTCTTCTCGCACAGGAGGCACTTGTAGGGCTTCTCCCCCGTGTGGGTCCGCTCGTGCAGTTGCAGGTGAGAGCTCTGGCTGAAGCGCTTGTCGCAGTGCGAGCACTTGAAGGGCTTCTCCCCCGTGTGGGTCCGGCCGTGGGTGTTCAGGGTGGAGCGTTTGCCAAAGCTCTTCCCGCACTCGTTGCACTTGTAGGGCTTCTCCGCCACCGGCGGGGGCTTCTCCTGACTCCGGAGCTCCGCCACGCTGGCACTCAGGCTCGACCCGAACGTTTTGGAGAGCTCCTGGCTTTTCTTCTGGAGGAAACTCTGCTGGACGGCAAACTCGCTGAAGTCGAAGAAGCCCCCGCCGAAGGGGATCGAAATGGGGGCCCTGGCTTCCAGCAGACAATCCACCGTCCTCGGGGGGCTGTCCGGGGCGCCCAACTGGCCCCCGACGCTGGAGGTAAAGCTGACTTCATCTCCGCCCCACATCATCCTGTTCAGCTGCAGGCGCTCCGAGCTCCCGGGCAAAACATCCCGTTCCTTATTTTGGTTCCTCCATCCGGCTGCAGAAAAACAAGAGCGCTGAGAAGTCAAACGTTCCCGACCAAGTCAAGGAAAAGAGGGACACCAGTTCAAAGAAAAGGGGGCCGGCTGGGGAATTCTGGGAACTGAAGTCCACACCTCTTAGAGCAGGGCTTTTCAACCAGGTGGTACGGGTACCACCTGACAGGGGCCGATGTACCACAGGTGGTACGCGACCATCCTAGAGAAGTGATAGCGGGGGAGGGGAATGAGCTGAACCGGTGGCAGCACCGCACAAGCCCGAGCAAGAGACGGCTGGAGCTGCAGGGCTGTCAGGGCTGAGTGGAAGCGTCAGGATCCGCGCCAGGCTCCAGCTGGAGCCCGGCACTGACCCTGGTACTTCTGAGCCCAGAAGAAGCGCCGATCAGCCGGAATGTTACAGCATCTCCAGGGTCTTGTGATTTACATTCAGATGCTTGGCAACTGATTCATATTTATGACGGTCACAGTGTCCCAGGGTCATGTGAAGTGACCAAAACCTACTGCAACCATCTAGCGGGGGGGAGATAAAAACCAAACACCCCCCACACCACCCCCGCTGCCAATCCTCAACAGAAATCCTCACAACAATGAAAACCTCGGACAGGAGAAAGAGCGCCGCCGGATGGGCAGGTGTCTTGCTGGGCACTTTTTTCAGTGCCATTGTAACTTCGAACAGTCACTAAGCGAACTGTTGTTGTAGGTCGAGGACTACCTATACTTCATCACTTTTTTCTTTTTCCCCCCCCCCCCCCCCTTTTTTTTTTTTTGGTCATCTCATCAAGTCTTTGACATCTTGCTAGGCGACTGTTGGTACTCGGATGATGCCATATCCTAAAAGTGGTACAATGGGTGTGAAAAGGCTGAAAAGCCCCGTCTTCGAGCTGCCAAGATTGAGAAGCAACGAGTCAGGGGCAATGCAAGAGAGCCAATTTGGTCTTTTGGTTAAAGGTCATGAGGGACAGAAATCAGACGGTCGCGAGTTCCAGTCTCGCCTTAGCTGGTTTGAGTGACTTTGGGCCAGTCCCTCCCCCTCAGCCCTAGGAAGAAAGTGTTCTGTTCCAACCTACTACCGGCCCTGCAGAAATGTCAGGGACAACCCCTTTTCAAAAATCAATAGGCTGAAAGTATGCCAGCCAAATTTATTTACACAAAACAGATCCAAAACAGAGCAAAACAAATACGAACCATGACTAAATCAGAAGCTGTTCAAACGGTTGCCTTCAGCAACCAGCACCTTCCACACATTCCCCTTTTAAACAATTTCAAGGCGTGGCTTCTCTTTGCCTCCTCCTGAGGTGCCCCATTGCCTTCCTTTGTTTACTCCTGCTTGTCTGCCTCCTGCTTCGGGCGTCCTTGAACAAGGCCAGCTGTGGGTCGTCTTCGTCCAAGCTGTCAAGCTCACACAGCTGGGTCTGAGGACGAACCAGATGGGAGGGGCCTGGCTGAGGGCTCTGTGATGCCTCAGAACTGTCCTCTGCAGGCTCTCCAATCCCCTCCTCCTCCTCCTCCTCCTCCTCAGAATTGTCCGATTCAACTGCCGAACCCACAGGCTGACACTGAATCACAACAGAAAGGAGGAGGCAAGGGCAAAACGCCCCCGAAAATGTTGCTAAGGACACTGCAGGGACTCGGATTCGAGACCGACCGAAAGGCAGGAAAACGGAACGGAAAGCCTGAGTGTACCACTAAGAGTCCACTGCAAGCCAAAGCGTCACCAGAGCCTCTGGGGACCAATATTAGGCCCCGCCAAGTCTGGACATCAACGGAAGGGAGACTGACCTTTGAGCCGGAGTATCATTTCTTGGAAAACGGTGCTGTTCTGACACAAACTGCCGTATCTCTGCTTGATCTCCTCTAGTCTCCCAGCCAGCGGCTCGTCGTCTTCTCTGACAGTCCCGACGAGAGAGAGGAAAAGGAGGAGAGGAATTAACAAGACCGATTCCGGAACAAAGACAGGATATCACAAAGTGCACCTGTCCCGGTTCCGACAGACAAAACTCTCCAAAGCACTCTGAGGCGTTGTTTACCTTAAAGAATCTTTATTCGAGGTGCCTGGCATCGGCACGTGCACGGTCGAAGGCAAAATCTGAATTCCCCTCCCCTTGAGCACATAGTATCAAAGCACAATTCCCTCCTCCAATTAACCTTCACAAATCACATTCTCCAATTAGTTTGAAACGCCGTCTTTCCCTCCAGGTCTCCAACCCATTTCTTGTCACCTCTTCCTTCAAACAACCTTGAATCACACACTAATACGATACTGTGATGTCTAACTAATTCCCACGCACATTCTTCCTCCTTCCCCGCCAGTGTCATCCAATTTGAACTCTAAGAGTAATACACAAGTTAAGGAAAATGGCTGCATCTCCATATATTATCAAAAGCAAGAACATCCGATGTTAGCAGCGTTGACAGCACGCTTAAAAGGACGGAGTTCTTAAGTGTTCTAGGACGGGACTTTTCAACCTTTTCACCCATGGTACCACTTTTAGGATATGGCAACATCCGAGTACCACCAGTCGTCTAGCAAGGTGTCAAAAATGATGACCGGGGTGGGGGGGAAGGGGGGAAAGTGATGAAGTACAAGTAGTCCTCGACTTACAACAGTTCGCTTAGTGACTGTTCGAAGTTACAATGGCACTGAAAAAAGTGCCCCACCCCCAAGCCACAACCGAGCAAGATACTTGCATGCCTGCCCGGCGGCGTTCTTCCTCCTATCCAAGGTTTTCATTGTTGTGAGCCTTTCTGTTGAGGATTGGCAGTGGGGGTGGGGTGGGGGGTGTTTGGTTTTTATTTCCCCCCTCCCTCTGCTGGGTGGCTGCAGCAGGTATTGGTTACTTCACATGACCCTGGGACACTGTGACCGTCATAAATATGAATCAGTTGCCAAGCATCTGAATGTAATTCACAAGACCCTGGAGATGCTGCAACATTCCAGCTGATCGGCGCTTCTTCTGGGCTCAGCAGAAGCACCGGGATCAGCGCCGAGCTCCAGCTGGATCCTGATGCTGATCCTGGTGCTTCCACTGAGCCCTGACAATCCCTGCAGCTCCGGCCATCTCTCGCTCAGGCTTGTGCGGTGCTGCCACCGGTTCAGCTCATTCCCCTCCCCCACTAGCACTTTTCTAGGATGGTTGCGTACCACCTGCCAGGTGCCAATGTCACACAGGTGGTGCCCCTACCACTGGTTGAAAAGCCCTGACTTAGGTGCTCTCTGAGTTTGATGCTTTTTACCTGCAGACGTTTGATTACCTGACTCGATAACAGTATCAGCATGAGGGAAGGTTGGGAAGGGGGGTTGCTCCCTTTTATACGGAATAGCTTGTCCTGCCATTTTGGGCAGGAGCGGACAGGTAGTCCTCATCTTACGGCCACAGTTGACCTCCAACATTTCTGTTGCTAAACAAAACCGTCGTGCCCCATTTTGGGACCTTCCTTGACCAGAGCTGTTGAGTGAATCACTGCAGCTGTTAAAAGTTAGCGACACGGTCGTTATAAGTGAACCTGGCTTCCCCGTGGACTTGGCTTGTCGGAAGGTCGCGAAAGGGAATCACATGACCCTCTTGACTAGTTTTCAAGAGTTCGAGTTTCGATCGATCACGGGACCCCGGGGTTGCTGCAACAGTGTGAAAAATGGTCCATAAAGTCACTTTTTTTCCAGTGCTGTTGTTAACTTTGAACAATCACTAAACCAGGGGTAGGCCACCTTGGCTCTTTTGTGACTCGTGGACTTCAACTCCCAGAATTCCTGAGTCAGCTATGCTGAAGGGAAAGGGAGAGGTTTCCAAGCTGAGCCATGCTGGCTCAGGAATTCTGGGAGTTGAAGTCCACAAGTCATATAAGAGCCAAGGTGGCCTACCCCTGGCCTAGGCCGCTTTATGACTCGTGGACTTCAACTCCCAGAATTCCTGAGCCAGCCATGCTGAGGGGAAAGGGAGAAGTTTCCAAGCTGAGCCAGGCTGGCTCAGGAATTCTGGGAGTTGAAGTCCACGAGTCATATAAGAGCCAAGGTGGCCTTCCCCTGCACTAAATGAATGGTTGTAAATTGAGGACTATGTGTAGTTTCTTTCTTCCTCTTCCTCCTTCTGCCAAGAAGGAAGCAACGCCCCACCCAAAACTGGCAAGGAAAACTACTACATTTAAACAGGCAGCGTCCTAATTCTTAGCCCCTGACAGAAAACCCGGCAGAAACGCCACGACCAAAGCAATTTTTTTTTAAAAAAAAAACAACCCTCCAAATCTTACCTGCTCCCAATATTTCCAGACTCCTAAGAGAGAAGAAAGACATAATTATACGGGTGGAAAAATCTACTCAGGAAATCCCGCAAAACTAACGGCCGTGGAATTATTTCACTGGCACAGGATATTGCGGCAGTAGCAATTTCTTTTCTTTTGAGTTTTCACGTAAGTTAAAGCTAATATCTTTTATGTCTTTTTAGCTTTAAAATTTGAATTAGCAATAAAATTTAACAAAAATATTCCTGTTGGCCGATTTTTCTGTAACTTGGCTGGCAGGTAGCCTTCAGTATAACTACGATATAAAAAAGATGTCGAGACTCTAGAAAGGGTACAGAGAAGAACAACAAAGATGATTGGGGGACTGGAGGCTAAAACATGTAGGGAAGGGTTGCTGGAATTGGGTATGTGTAGTTTAATGAAGAGAAGGGTGAGGGGTGACATGATAGCAGTGTTCCAATATCTCAGGGGCTGCCACAAAGAAGAGGGAGCCAAGCTATTCTCCAAAGCACCTGAAAGCAGGACAAGAAGCAACGGATGGAAACTAGTCAAGGAGAGAAGCAACCTAGAACTAAGGAGAAACTTCCTGACAGTTAGAACAACTAACCAGTGGAACAACCTGCCTCCAGAAGTGGTGGATGCTCCAACACTGGAAGTTTTTAAGAAGAGACTGGCCAGCCATTTGCCTGAAATGGTATAAGGTTTCCTGCCTGAGCAGGGGGTTGGACTAGATGACCTCCAAGGTCCCTTCCAACTACTTCCTCCTCCTCCTCTTCTTCTTCTTCTTCTTTATTATTATTATTATTATTATTATTATTATTATTATTATTATTATTATTATTATTATTACTATTATTATTATTATTATTATTGCCCTATTTTTGCTCACAGAACAAAAAACTAAGAAAGCAAAGACTTTAGTTAAATTTCCCCCTGCCCTATGCGGAATAACGTTGAACAAAACATTTCAGTTTTGTATGTATGCAAGGCAATGTTCCAGAAATCAGTGGGTTTTCTTTTTTAAAAAAAATAATAATATCTGAATCAACCTTATGTTGAGGTCAGATGGCATTTTCTACACAAGAGTGAGCGCCTGTTACTCGTCCCAGCTTCTGCCAACCTAGCAGTTTGAAAGCACATAAAAAATGCAAGTAGAAAAATAGGGACCACTCCGGTGGGAAGGTAACAGCGTTCCGTGCGCCTTTGGCGTCTAGTCATGCCGGCCACATGACCACGGAGATGTCCTCGGACAAGCGCTGGCTCTTCGGCTTTGAAACGGAGATGAGCACCGGCCCCTAGAGTCGGAAATGACTAGCAGGCATGTGCGGGGGAACCTTTACACAAGATGGACAGGCAGTTTCAACACCAGAGAGACGTACCACTATCTCCTCACTGCTGTTCTCTTCCTCGTCTTCTTCCTCTTCCTCGTCTTCTTTCATGTTGCTCAGGTCAATCATTTCCAAATCAGGCTGTACCTTCCATGGAATAAAACTGTATTAATGGAAACCACGAGGACTTTCTCCGTTTCCGGTTTTAAATTCCACCCCCCTCCCAACTGAAAAAAAAATAATAATCGGTTTCTGCTTAAAGACACCCGGGCAACGTTTTGCACTCCGAAAAAAAATCAATAAATTTCGGGAAAGAAAACTTAACGCTAGGCAAAGAGAGAAAACCACCGACCGATTTTGGCCATGGATTCTTGGTTTCAAGAAAAAGCTCCTTCAGACTTCCTTATTCAACCTCTATTAGCTTTTAGTAGGAATGAAACGAGGGAGGGAGGGAGAGAGGGAGGGGAAGAGAGAAGAAAGAAAAGGGGAAAGGGAAGAAGGAAAGGGAACAAAGAAAGAAAGGAAAGAGAGGGAGGGAAAGATAGAAAGAAGGAAGGAAGGAAGGGGAAGGAAAGAAAGGAAGAAAAGGGGAAGTGGGCGGAAGGAAATGTAAGAATATCATCCCTATCTTTTATGAGAAAGGGTAAAGGTAAAGGTTCCCCCGCACATGCGTGCTAGTCGTTTCCGACTCTAGGGGCCGGTGCTCATCTCCGTTTCAAAGCCGAGGATCCAGCGCTTGTCCGAGGATGTCTCCGTGGTCATGTGGCCGGCATGACTAGACGCCAAAGGCGCACGGAGCACTGTTACCTTCCCACCGTAGTGGACCCTATTTTTCTACTTGCATTTTTACGTGCTTTCGAACTGCTAGGTGGGCAGAAGCTGGGACGAGTAACAGGCGCTCACTCTGCTACGCGGCACTGGGGATTCGACCCGCCAAACTGCCGACCTTCTGATCGACAAGCGCAGCGTCCTAACCCACTGAGCCACCGCGTCCCTCTATGAGAAAGGGAAGGTGATGCAAATGTGACATTTTAAGAAAAACTGTCGCTAAATCTCTTTTCAATCATGAAAGCTACCTGGACCAGGGGTGGGTAGTGGGTGGGGGTGAATCTGGGCCGGTCCCCTTCCTCTCAATCCCACAGCCAGGGTGGGGCTGTGGAGAAGGGGCTTGACAGGAAATAATAATAATAATAATAATAGTAATAGTAATAGTAATAATAATAATAATAATAATAATAATAAGTAGTAGTAGTAGTAGTAGTAGTAATAATAATAATAATAATTTTATTTATATACCGCCCTTCTCCCGAAGGACTCAGGGCGGTGTACAGGGCAAATATATAGCAATACAAAAATACAAAAGTTAAAAAAGAATTAAACATATGTCCAACTAAAAACAATAAATACAAATATTAAAATAACCACCCATCCGTCATCAGGCCAGGCCGGATTGTACAAATAAGAATGTCTTCAGATCGCGACAGAAGGAGCGAAGGTCGGGCGCCATCCGGAGCTCAGCCGGCAACTGATTCCATAGCTCCGGGGCACCCACAGAGAAGGCCCTCCCCCTGGGGGCCACCAATCGACATTCTCTGATCGGTGGCACCCTGAGGAGACCCTCTCTGTGGGAACGCACAGGGCGGAGGGAAGTTGATGCCAGCAGCAGGTGATCCCTAAGGTACTCCGGACCCATGCCATGTAGGGCCTTAAACACCATTACCAGTACCTTGAATCTCACCCGGAAGACAACTGGCAACCAATGCAGCTCACGGAGCAGAGGTGTTATATAGGAGTATCGGGAGACTCCCAACACAACTCTCGCGGTTGCATTCTGTACCAGCTGGAGCCTCCGAGTGGTCTTCAAGGGCAGCCCCATGTAGAGAGCATTGCAGTAGTCAAGGCGAGAGGTCACGAGAGCATGAGTGACCGTACACAAGGCATCCCGGTCTAGATAGGGCCGCAACTGGCACACCAGGCGAACCTGGGCGAAGGCCCCCCTAGTCACAGCCACTACTAGTAGTAGTAGTAGTAGTAGTTGGAAGGGACCTTGGAGGTCATCTAGTCCAACCCCCTGCTCACGCAGGAAACCCTCTACCATTTCAGACAAATGGCTCGCCAGTCTCTTCCCAGCTCCTCGTTCTCTCTCTCAAACACCAAAACTCACCGACTCGTCCCTCTTGCTTCACCCAACCCACCTGTGGCAGGATTGCGTTGTTAGGGAAAAAGAGAAGTAGCGGCATTATGCACCGGAGCTCCTGAAGGGCCTCCTCTGGTCCTGAGTTCGGGCGCTCTGGAGAACAGGTTGACCCCCCACGGCCCCCATTTTCTGTGGCAGCCGCCAAAATACTGGAAAGCTGCTATCATGTCACCCCCCTTGGTCCTTCTCTTCCATTAAACTAGAAATTTCCCTCCCCGTTTAAGGCGGCATCTCTCGGGAATAATTCAACATGCTTCTTCCCAGCTTTTTCACTGCGCCGCCGCTTATGACCTAATGTCAGCCCTACAAGGTAGACCAGACTGAGAAATCCAAGGCCATAAGGTTTATTTTAACAGCTAGAGCAGTGTTTTTCAAACTTCTTCCCCCCCACCTCCCGATTTCAAACTCTTTTTAAGTTTTTCAAACTTGGCAATTTTAAGCTGAGCGGAACCTCAACCAGCGCGTCTGGGGGATTCTGGGAGTTGGAAGTCCATCCATCTTAAAAGTTGTCAAATTTGGAAAAAACAGAGCTATAAGTTAACAGAAACTTTTCAAGTCTTTTTTTTCTCCTCGTTATAAAGTTTTTTTATTGTTTTTTTAACCTCTACGTACATGTGTTAAGTTTTTCACACAGCGTGCGATCTGGGTTCATAAAACGCTAACACATAATCCGAGTCCTATTCTTTGGTTCTCTCTTCTAGCCATTTGTAGAATAAATTCCAGCTTTGGTAATATTCTGTTTCTTCTTTATCTTTCAGCCTCATAGTTAGTCTGTCCATCTCTGCACATTCCAGTATATCTTTTTTATTACCTCTTCTTCTGAAGGTATTCCTTCATTTTTCCAACATTGCGCATAGCTTATTCTTGCTGCGGTTACAATATGTAAAACCAAATATAAATTTTGCTTATTAATCTTTTCTGGTACTATGCCTAATAAAAAAAAAATCAGGATGAAATACTACATGTTCTCCTAATATTTTTTCTAGCCAAGCACATATTTTTTTCCCAATAGGCCTTTACCTTGTCACACGTCCACCCGATAGGATAATAGGTACCTAAGTTATGTTTACATTCCCAACGTTTACCTGATACATTTTTAAACATTTTTGCTAGTCTTGCTGGAGGCAAGTGCCATCTATAAAACATTTTATACAACTTTTCTTTATACGCACTTGACATTGTCAATTTATGATTTCTCTCCCACAATTGTTGCCGTTTTTCTAATTCTAATTCTATATTATAAACAGGGCTTTTTTTCCTCATAGAACACTCAGAACGGAGTTCCGGCATCTTTTTTGCATGGAACCTTGTAGGGTAGGCAAGGCGGGTTGTATGACATGTGTGAGTTCCGGCACCTTTTTCTTTTACCAAAAAAGCACTGATTATAACCAAAGTTTTCTAAAGCTGGTTAGAAACTTTTCAAGTCTTAATGTGCTTCTCCATCCCTCTTCTTGTGAACTAGGCTGGGCTTTTCCTGAGACATTTTCTCTAGTTATTTTTCTCGGCCTGGATTCAAAGTCTTCTTATCTAACCGGCTTGTTCTTCCTGTGCCTCAAAAGGCCATTCCCTCTGCCCTGTACACTTAAGCTGTGGACTGATTCAATCCTCTCTCTCTCTCTCTCTCTCTCCCTCTGGAGGATTCCTAAATTTCTTCCATTCCTCTCTCAACAGTCATCTCATCTTTATTTATTGATTAGCCCTTGGGCCATATCAAATTGCCAAGTTCCAAAAACAAAATTCTCAACAGTCTCTCCTACCCCTGGTCCAGCCACCTATGTCGGAGCTTTTCAACCTTTTCACACCCACTGTACCACTTTTAGGATACGGCAACATCCCGAGTACCGCCAGTCCCCTAGCAAGGTGTCAAAAACTTGGTGACACACAAAAAAAGGAAAAAAGCGATGAAGTACAGGCAGTCCTCGACTTACAACAGTTTGCTTAGTGACTGTTCGAAGTTACAATGGCACTGAAAAAAGTGCCCCCCCCCCAAGCCACAGCCGAGCAAGACACCTGCCCGCCCGCCCGACGGCGCTCTTCCTCCTGTCCGAGGTTTTCATTGTTGTGAGCATTTCTGTTGAGGATTGGCAGTGGGGGTGGGGTGGGGGGTGTTTGGTTTTTATTCCCCCCCCCCCCTTGTCTGCTGGGTGGTTGCAGCAGGTTTTGGTCACTTCACATGACCCTGGGACACTGTGGCCGTCATAAATATGAAACAGTTGCCAAGCATCTGAATGTAAATCACAAGACCATGGAGATGCTGCAACATTCCAGCTGATCCGCTGAGCCCTGACAGCCCTGCAGCTCCAGCCGTCTCTTGCTCAGGCTTGTGTGGTGCTGCCGCCGGTTCAGCTCATTCCCCTCCTCCGCTACCACTTTTCTAGGATGGCTGCGTACCACCTGCCAGGTGCCCATGTCCCACAGGTGGTACCCGTACCACTGGTTGAAAAGCCCTGACCTATGTCACCCACAGCCAATTGGACAGATTCAGAAAATTCACACCCAAGGACACGAGGAGGACCATTCTCGTCCACTGTTACTCCTCAGTGGCTGGTAGTCAAAGGCACTACTGTTTTCTGCCTTCTGAAGAAATATCGGACGTCGTGACTAGTAGCCCCTGAAAACTGTTATTTGTTTTCCACTCTCTGTTAATAAATCATCTGGAGCTCATCTCCAAACCTGACAGACGTGAATTCCACTAATTTAGGCCAGAGGCGTCAAAGTGCCGGCCCAGAGGCCGGATGCGTCCCTCCGAAACCGCGCCTACCCCATTGCCACCGACGGGGAAAGTCACTATATGTTGCGACACGCCTCGTGACGTCGCGGGTTTGACACCCCTGATTTAAGGGCTTTTTCATTCAATTGACCGGCACCAGCAAGATTCTCAGGAGTTGTTACATTCAGTCCGTAGAAGGACGGAGCATTTTGCTACGGTAGAACAAGCAGAGGGAAAACCAGTCGAAAGGCTTCCTAAATTAAATCCTGATTAAACCACTTCAGGCTCCAAAAATCATTGGTTAACAAGGGGGTCCTCGACTTGCGACCATAACTGAGCATGGAATGACATTACATTAAAGGTAAAGGTTCCCCTGCACATGCGTGCTAGTCGCTTCTGACTCTCGGGGCCGGTGCTCATCTCCGTTTCAAAGCCGAAGAGCCAGCGCTTGTCCGAGGACGTCTCCGTGGTCATGTGGCCAGCATGACTAGACGCCAAAGGCGCACGGAACGCTGTTACCTTCCCACCGTAGCGGTCCCTATTTTTCTACTTGCATTTTTTACGCGCTTTCGAACTGCTAGGTTGGCAGAAGCTGGGACGAGTAACAGGCTCTCACTCTGTTACGCGGCACTCGGGATTCGACCCGCCAAAGTGCTGACCTTCTAATCGACAAGCTCAGCGTCCTAACCCACTGAGCCACCGCGTCCCCGACATTACATTATATTACATTAATAATAATAATAATAATTTTATTTGTATACCGCCCTTCTCCCGAAGGACTCAGGGTATTGAACAGGGCAAATATATAAAAATACAAAAGTACAAAAGTTAAAAAGAAATTAAACATATGCCCGACTAAAAACAGTAAATACAAACATTAAAATAACCATAAGAACCCAACCCATCCCCCATCAGGCCAGGCCGGCTTGTTCGAATGTCTTCAGATCGCGACGGAAGGAGCGAAGGTCGGGCGCCATTCGGAGCTCAACCGGCAACCGGTTCCATAGCTCCGGGGCGCCCACAGAGAAGGACCTCCCCCTGGGGGCCACCAATCGACATTCTCTGATCGGTGGCACCCTGAGGAGACCCTCTCTGTGGGAGCGCACAGGGCGGAGGGAAGTTGATGCCGGCAGCAGGTGATCCCTAAGGTACTCCGGACCCATGCCATTACGGCCGTAGGTAATGCCCCCCGATTTGTACGACATTTTTTTGGCCAACGTTTCTTTGACAACTCTTCTGAATGCATCCCTTGAACTTTTGCACTCACCCCTTCCTAAAGTGGGTCACACAACACTGCGGGATTGGGTGGTGGGGGGAGGGGGAACAGAAGGGAAATGGGAACATGATACCTACCTGTAAATCATCCTTGGGCGGCGGGGAGTCCTGATTTTTGTTATCTTCTGTTATCTTTTGCTCGCTGTCTTTCACCTCCTGACAATTACGTCCCTCGTTCTCTCTCTCTTTGCTAAGGTTTACGAGACCGTCCTAAAGAAAGGGGGGGGGGGGGAAATAAATCCCAGTCGGATTGCAAGAAATATTTCAGTTTCTGTCAACTTTACGTTGTAGGTTTTTGCATTTAGCTCCAGGCGCTGCTTCTTTCATCTTTTTCTTCCAACGCTTCTATCTTCTTTCCCCATTTCAAGTTTTCGCACTGAGCGAAAGGAATGCGGGCTGAATTTTGCTTTCCCAGCACAGTCATTTTTTTTTTAACTTGACTATTCCAGTAAATAAAATAAACACTTCTGTTCAGCTGAATAAAAACCAAATTGTAAATACAACCGTGTTTGGCGTCGTGGACACCTATCAGGTGTTCTGTTTGAATTGGTTTTGTACAAGCAGCGAATCCAGCCATTAGGCCTCATAAACCATGGTTTGTGGCTGTGTGCACACTCAGATTCATTCAGTAAAACTCAGCTGAGCATGTGATCCAATCCCAATGTTCAGAAATTATTCAGTTTATTATCTCTGGCCTAAGTGGCCAGTTTTCCCATTAAAGTTGTCACCTTAGTGGGATTGAAGATTGTCTTCATGCATTGATGATCTGTGCCTCTTTTCCAAAAAAAAAGAGTGGATACAAAAGATTAGATTATCCTACAGTGGCTCAGTGGGTTAGGACGCTGAGCTTGTCGATCAGAAGGTCGGCAGTTTGGCGGGTCGAATCCCGAGTTCCGCGTAACAGAGTGAGCGCCTGTTACTCATCCCAGCTTCTGCCAACCTAGCAGTTCGAAAGCACGTAAAAATGCAAGTAGAAAAATAGGGACCACTCCAGTGGGAAGGTAACAGCGTTCCGTGCACCTTTGGCGTCTAGTCACGCCGGCCACATGACCACGGAGACGTCCTCGGACAAACGCTGGCTCTTCGGCTTTGAAACGGAGATGAGCACCGGCCCCTAGAGTCGGAAACAACTAGCACGCATTTACGGGGGAACCTTTACCTTTATCTTTACCACAATTTGGTCTTTTGCTCTTTTCAAGATTGGGGTGGAGAATAATCTGGGATGTAAAAAGCTGCACTGGGCTCTAAAGCTGGGGGGCAGAGGGGGGAGGCCATGCCCAGTATTACTTGCCACTTAGAATGAGCAGTGTGAAGAAAAGCACTGTTTGTTGGCAAGAGCTGTTCTAAATCTTGAGCTGTGATGGCGCAGTGGTTAAAATGCAGTACTGCAAGCTACTTTTGCTGCCAGAAGTTCGGCAGTACGATCCTGACCGGCTCCGGATTGACTCAGCCTGTCCATCCTTCTGAGTTCGGTAAAATGAGGACCCAGATTGTTGGAGGGCAACATGCTAACTCTATGAACCCGCTTAGAGAGGGCTGTAAAGCACTGTGAAGCAACATACAAGTCTAACTTCTATTGCTATTGCTAAACACATTTTGGTGTTTTGATGGCAGTGCGACACTGCTGAACTTTTCATTCAGGAGCCTTATCACCCATTTTGTCGCCAATATGCAAATTTTGCTGAGCTGGGAAAGTTTTTTTTTTAAAAAAAGGCACAGATTTTTTTTAAAGACAGTATTTCCCAATCTTGGCAACTTTAATGGACTTCAACTCCCAGAATTCTGGATGGCTGGAGAATTCTGGGAATTGAAGTCCATACATCTTAAATTAGATTAGATAACCTTTATGGTCATTTTTTTCCTGTGCGCACAATGGCACACATTAAAAATGAAGTTTAGTTGCTTCCTCTCAAAGTGTACGAATACATAACACACATTTAAAGCATACGATATGCAACATATGTATAGACCTACACCCTTACATATAAGTAACGTATAAATATTAATCACTGTCCACCTTGAATACAAGGGACACGATGGCTCAGTGGGTTAAGACGCTGAGCTTGTCGATCAGAAAGTCGGCAGTTTGGCAGGTCGAATCCCGAGTGCCGCGTAGCAGAGTGAGCGCCTGTTACTCGTCCCAGCTTCTGCCAACCTAGCAGTTCGAAAGCACGTAAAAATGCAAGTAGAAAAATAGGGAACGCTCCGGTGGGAAGGTAACAGCCTTCCGTGCGCCTTTGGCGTCTAGTCATGCTGGCCACATGACCACGGAGAAGTCCTCGGACAAGCGCTGGCTCTTCGGCTTTGAAACGGAGATGAGCACCGGCCCCTAGAGTCGGAAACGACTAGCACGCATGTGCGGGGGAACCTTTACCTTTACCTTTTACCTTGAATACATAATGGAAGGAGGAAGCTTTAGAGCAAGGCTTTTCAACCGGGTGGTACGGGTACCACCTCTGGCACCTGGCAGGTGGTACACGACCATCCTAGCAAAGTGGTAGCAGGGGAGGGGAATGAGCAGCACCGCACAATCCTGAGCGAGAGACGGCTGGAGCTGCAGGGCTGTCAGGGCTCAGCGGAAGCGCCAGGATCAGCACTTCTTCGGGGCTGTCAGGGCTCAGCGGAAGCGCCAGGATCAGTGCCAGACTCCAGCTGGAGCCCGGCCCTGATCCTGGCGCTTCTGCTGAGCCCAGAAGAAGCGCCGATCAGCTGGAATGTTGCAGCATCTCCAGGGTCTTG
>JAKJMR010018576.1:223736-247879 GCA_024449315.1 Daboia siamensis | reverse complement strand
GACCGAAGACCAAAAAACCATGAGTTTTGCAGATCTGATGTCTCCTTGCGTTGATAGCCGATGTAATAACTTGCATGTGTTGTAGGACTAGATTGTGCTACTGAGGGCGCAGAAGAAGTTTTTTTCATAAGTCTAGTAATATTCAATGAAGTCATTTTGAAGTTTACAGTCTATAGCCAAAACAACATCTGTTTAGATTTGGTCAAATTCAATAGAAGCAACTTTGAGTCTCAGTTTTATAACAAAGCTGCTTTATCAGCTGCAGCTGTTTCCAAGGTTGAAATTCAGTCAACAGAGAATGTTACAAAAATTTCATTCTTTTTTCACCACTAGATGTCCTCCTTGGCTTATTTATCAATGTCCAGTATTTTAAACAAAGAGTCTCTTCCCCCGTGTAATTACTCGCCACTCGTAAATCTTCTGGGGGTTCTTTACATTCCAGCTCTTTCCAATCAGGGGCTCAACATTTATAGTCCTCTAAGAGAAGAAAAGTAAACATCTTGCTCACCCAGCTTCAACACACAGTTGAAATTCCACTGTTTTTTAAAAACTCCTTTGCTCCTTGCCGGAGACGTCTATGGCCAAGGATATAAAACAGCCTTTCCCTTCATTTTGTTTTCCAGAGGGTCCTACAGTTCGCTCTGATCAGGTGTCCCCTGATCTGAGCTCCTGAAGTATCTTTCCTCCTTCATTGCCCCTCCAGGGCAACTTTCCAACCCTTTAAGGGTCACTAGACGAAGAAAAAACAAGCTGGAAAGCCGAGCACTGACTTTTCCAACTTGTCCCGATGCTGCCAAACAGGAAGTCCTCCACTGAATACATCTTTAAGAGCTCTAGGAATATGAGGAAACTGTCAGAATACTGGAAAAGAGCTAATGTACCAATCCTTAAAAATAGGGGAAAAGTGAATCCAGGAAACTTCAGTCCAATAGCTTGACATCAATACTTGGGGAAATCCTAGAAAAGCAGTGGGTTTGTAAGGACTTAGAAATGAGCAAGGTGATTTCTAGAAACTAGCATGTATTTGTTAGGAAACAAACCTTATTGTCTTATTTATTAAAGTGATTAAATTACCAGACCAAGGAAATCATGTGGATATAATACACCCAGATCTAAACAATAAGATCATAGCCTATTCTTGCTAAGATAGAACAATGTGAGATAGACAATACCATTACTGGTACTATGGCTTTGCAGTTGGCTGACCAATTGCACTCAGTTTGTGGCCATTAATGGAATTACATCTAAGTATCAGAAAACCTCCAATATCCCTTCCAACCTTATGATTCGATGACCCTATGAACTTAAGCTCTTCCCTACAATTATTAATATTTTCTTCCCTTTATTGATTTCTGTGGCTTAATGTCTGTAGTCTTCTCTCTTGGACATTTTTCAAATGTCTCTTTGCTTGCCTTCATCAACTGTTGTTTGTTGCATTATTAAGTTATTCACAGGACAAAAACAATTGAGCCTTGTAGAGTTGCCTTAAGCTCTAGGACTAAGAATAGTGGAAATGAAAGCACATCCTAACTTCCATTTCCTATATTATTTACAGAAAAGTAACTTGGTTGAAGTTGTAGAATACCTAAGGGTATCTCCTGCATGAAACAATTGCCTATGAGGAGAAACAAAGATACTTTGACACTGCTGTGATGAAATATTAACTAATTGTTTTGCATTGAATATCAACTTAAAGTGACTAAGTATATTCCCTCTTTCCAAACTTTCCTCTTGTTTAATCATTTTTAAAATGCTGCCTCCTTCTATTCTATTTATTCTTCTCTGATCAAACTTAATTACATCCTTTTTTTAGCAGGTTCTGGAATTAGTGGAATTAGTAGTGTAGTGTCATTCCATAATATTTTCAGATTAGTCTGATCCAAAATTACTTTTCAACACACACCCCTGCATACGCATCTAGGTTCATAGAGATAAATTCTCAGTCTGTGTTTGGAACTGAATGAAATGGAACTATATCACTATGAATGCTCTGTTGTGTTGGTTCCAGAATCAGAGGCGACACAGGTTCAGGAGCTAAGTTGTTTATTGAGGAACATGGCCGAACTGGGGAACAAAGGATTTCAGCCCTTACTTATACCTGGTCAGGTAACTGCCTGGCCAATGGGTTAAAATCCAAGCGTCCTGCCAGCTAGTCAGCCAATCCCTTTAAATCCTGCTCTCCCGCTGAACACTGTCCCCTTGTTCTGGCTTCCCGCTGAACGCTGTTCCTGCTCGGAGCTGTCCAGCTCCCCACCTCCTTAATTCACTGACCCACACATGTATGCAAAACCTGCATATACCATGGCAGGAAACACCCTTGTTCCCATTTGCTTCTTATCCCTACCCCACACTATCACAGTTTACCCACAACCCCCTACCCCCCCTCAAATACATACATAATCTGAGAGGTAGGCTGGAGGCCTATGGGCTCAGCCAGACCGCCTAGGGGGATTCCCCCCCCCCACAGGCTTGATGTTGTTCTTTGAGTTTATGATTTTTTGGTTATGCTCCCCCGGTGCTGGTGAAGCAGACGATGGTTTTTCGGATGTGGTCTCCACTGGGTTAAGTGGCCTCCTTTGACTGGCCCCAGGTGTTGTCATTCCCTCACTCTGATCCATCTGTTGATGAGGTTGGAGCAGCTCCAACCCCTCTGAGTTGGGAACTATTTCCCTGTTTACTGTGTCTCTTTGGTCACTCTGAGTCACTTCCGGTTGGAGTGGGGCCTCTTGCCCATTATTGGCTGGGCCCCTCTCAGGTGCTCGACCCCTGAGTTGGTCAACATGTCTCCTCCACTGTAACCCCCCCTTCACCCTAACAATGTAAGAAACTGGTCCCGTCTGCTCAACTACTTTCCCTTGCACCCATGAATCCCTGGAGCTATAGTTCCTAACCCAAATGAGGTCTCCCGTTGTAAATTCTCTGGGAACCAATTCCCATGGATGATCCCCTTCAATGCATCCTTTGTGGTGCGCACTGCCCGTTCAGCCAAGCCATTACTGGAGGGGTGGAATGGAGCTGAGGTGATGTGTCTAATCCCATTGGTCTTCAAAAACGCCTGGAATTCTGAGGAGGTAAATTGTGGACCGTTATCAGAGACCAATACATCAGGAAGGCCATGAGTGGCAAAGAGCCCCATGAGTGCCTGGACAGTCCCTGATGTAGTCAAGATACTGACTGGCACCACCTCCAATCATTTGGAGTGGCTGTCTACTACTATCAAGAATGATTGGTTGTGCAGGGGGCCTGCGTAGTCAATGTGTATCCGGGAAGATGGACCAATGGAGCATTCTGGGTGACAAGATCTGTGGGGTTTGCTTATCTGTAGTAAACAGACCTAGCAAGGGTTTATGGTCTATAAAAATGGTGAAATTCCTCCCATACAAATAATCATGGAATTTTTTTACTCCAGCAACTATTGCCAGAGCTTCCTTGTCTATCTGTGCATAGTTCCTCTCGGCTGCTGAGTAATATGTGATGGGAATTTGTCTGCCATCCTCCTCTAGGTGGCTCAACACAGCCCCCACTCCAAAAGGAGAAGCATCGCAAGCAATGCAAATTGGTTTATTTTCTATGAAGTGGGTGATGGTGGCGTTGCTTGCCAACAGGTTTTTTAGAGATTGGAAACTGGTGTTGTGTGCCTTGGTCCAGTTCCATGTTGATTTCTTATCTAATAGCCTATGCAAGGGTTCAGCAATTGAAGCCTTGTGGGGTAGGAAAGCATGATAGAAATTAAGTAACCACAGGAAAGCTTGCATCTCTGCTTTGTTTTTTGGTGTGGGGGCCTCTTTGATCAGTTTCACCTTAGATGCTGCAGGCATCTAGGCGTCAATCCTGAACCCCAAGAATTCTGCCTCAGGCACTCCAATGCAGCACTTCTCTTTCTTAAGCTTAAGGCCAGCAGCACGAAATCTACGCAGAACAGCCTGCAGTCATTCTGCCAAAACCTCCTCTGAGTCCCCTGCTATGAGGACGTCATCAAAATATGGGCAGACACCCGGTATGCCCTTAAGTGTTCATTCCATTACCTCCTGGAAGATGCCTGGAGCCACACTGACTCCGAACTGCAACCGGTCTACCAGGAACACCCCCTTGTGGGTGACTATTGTTTGCACCACGGCCGTCTCTGGGTTGAGCAGGAGCTGTAAATAAGCCTGAGCGAGATCCAGCTTGGAGAAAATGGCCCCTCCCTGGAGTGATGCTAGGATGCTGCTAACTGTGGGTACTGGGTATGCGTGGGGGTTCAACGATTTATTGATCATGCATTTATAATCAGCACAGATCCTGACATCACTGTTTGCCTTGAGCGGGGTGACAATTGGGGTCTCCCACTCTGCCCCCTGCACAACTAGCCTCTCAAGTTCCCACTCAATTTTATGTTTAAGGGCGAACGGTACTCTCCTGGGCTTAATTCTGATTGGTTGAATGTTGGGGTTCAATTTGAATGCAATCGGTGGACCTGTGTATTTTCCTAGTGTCCCATCGAATACGTCTGCAAATGCCTTGCACACGGATTTGATGCTGGGTGTCTGCGTCTGTGTCTGGTGAATTCCAACTATGCGGATTCCCAGTGCTTTGAACCAGCTTAACCCTAACAAGCTGGTTCTCTGTCCCTTGACCACTAGGATGTCCAAGGGCCCCTGGAACCCCCTGTACCTCACAGAGAAAGTGGCCTCCCCCCAGACTTGTATCGGGGTATTCTGGAAATCAGTAAGGGTAATGCTAGATGGCCTCAAGGGAACCCGGTGGCCGCTCTGACTGCAAATGAGCTTATAAGTCTCATGTGAAATGACTGAGACTGCGGAGCCTGAGTCCAGCTCCCTTTTACATGGAACCCCTTGGAGGTGCACCTTTAGCTTAATTTTGGGGGTGAGGATTGAGAACCCCCTTTCAGGCCTCGTCCGGAGAGCAGGTAACAAAACAACCGAGACGAATGCCGAGTTCTCAGGAAAAGTTTAATGATGAGAAGGTCCACGGGGCCTGCCATTGCTGGATGGCTTCCACCTTCTTCGGGTCCATTTCCACCACCCCTACAGAGATCCTATACCCCAAATAATCGAGCTGTGTTCTGTGGAACTCACATTTGGACAGCTTGATGAAGAGCTGTGCTTCCCGCAACTTGGTCAGCACCCGCCTGACCAAGGCAACATGCTCCTCCACCGTCTCCGTATAAATCAAAATGTCGTCCAGGTAGACCAGGACCCCGCGGTACAAAAACTCATGCAGGACTTGATTGATTAGCTGCATGAAAACAGTAGGGGCTCCCTGTAACCCGAACAGCATGACCCGAAATTGGTAGCTTCCCAGGGGACAGTTGAATGCCATCTTCCACTCGTCCCCGGCTTTAATCCTAATCCAGTAGTAGGCCTCTCTGAGGTCCAGTTTAGTGAAGACACCTCCTTTCGCCAAATAGGCCAGCAAGTCTTTCATTAATGGGAGTGGATAGAGATGCTCAACACACACTGCGTTCACTCCGCTATAATCCACGCACAGCCTAAGCCCCCCGTCCTTCTTCTCGCGAAAGAGAACGGGCGCCGCCATCCTGGACCATGCTGGCTGTATAAAGCCCCTCTCTAGGTTCTTATCAATATACTGTCGGAGTTCCTGCATTTCTTTTGGTGACATGGCATACATCCGTGGTTTCGGCAGCCTGGCACCGGGTTCCAATTCAATGGCGCAATCCGTAGGATGATGGGGTGGCAGCGTGTCGCACTCACGCGCGTCGAACACATCCAGCAGGTCTGAGTATTCCCAAGGCACCTGGACTTCCTGAGCTAACCCACCCCCGCAAGCCTTCTCTTGTTCCTCTGTACGAGTTGGACCCAGAAAGGTGTGTTCCAGAGGGGGCTGTGGCCCCAACCCTAACCGGAGGTGGTGGCAACCCCCCTCCCACCAGATTGTGGGACCCCATCGGTCCAACCATGTGAGCCCTAGAATGATCGCTTCCGTCATGGCAGGCACTATGATAAACCGCAGGGTCTCCCAATGGTCGCCCATCTCCAACCGGACAGGCTCAGTAACGTGGGTGATGGGTGCCCCCCCAATAGAGACCCATCCACCTGTTGGAAACGTAGGGGAATGGCCAGCCGCCTTATCGTAACCCCCAACCCAGCCACCACTGCCTGGCTCATAAGGCACCAAGTGCTGCCCGAATCGACTAGGGCCTTATATGCTTTCCTTTGCCCTGTTCGGGGACTAACTAAAACCACAGGACACACAAAAGGACACACAGGAGCACTCACCATTGGGTCCTCATCCAGTTCCTGTTCTTCCGAACTCTCGTACTGCATGGGCTGTGTGGCTGCTGGCATCTCAGCTCGTACGGGGGTTGTTGGTCTGGACACGTCTCCGGCTAGTTAGTGAGTGGCCCGTGTCCGCTCCGCGGACCTCCATGATCCAACCTCCCATGCTGAGGAGACAGAAGGGGCTGCCCGGGCAGGTGGCAACGGGCAGTCGGCCACCCGATGTCCGGGTTGATCACATCGAAAACACCGAATGACAGCCCTCGCTGGCTGGGTGGAAGGATGCGCGGATGTCTCCATGGGTCGCTCGTCTGCCTTTGCCTTCTCTGCAGACTGCCGATCATCAGGAAAAGGCTCGGGCGGTCCCCGGATGTCCTGTAGCCCTACGTCCAGCTCCACGGCCACATGGTACCACTCCTGCAGCCTTGCCGGGACGCCTCGTACCACACAAGCCCGACAGAGGGCCCCATCCCAACCGGCCCTGAAGTGGTGAATGAGGAGGCACTCTGGCCATGAGCGTAACTTCCCTGCCACCTTACGGAGCTCCTGCACATACTCTACCGCTGGTCTGCCTCGCTGTCATAGAGATAAGATGTCAGCTTCGGCCCGCTGCACCCGGGAGATATCTTCAAAACAGGCCCGTAACGCTTCCAGGAAGAGGCCAACGTCCCTGAGCTCCCAGGCGTGGTCGCTGTATAAATCGGCCACCCAGGCCGCTGCCTCTCCTTGTAGGCAAGCTGTCACTGCCACCACCATAGCCCACTGGGACACATACGCCTGGGCATACTGGTCCATGTGGCCTATCACCTGGCCCAAGAATATTGCCAGGCGGTCGGGGTGGCCGACGTAGGTGATTGACAAAGGCGGTGGCCCCCACACCACACCAGGACCCCAGGAGCCCACCTGCGGCCCCGGAGATGGAAAGGCTCCAACTGACCGTGTTGTCGGCTGACCGGGTCCATCCTCTGTTCCTGACCCCACCCCAGCAGCGCCTCGGCCGAGGCCAGCGGGGACCGAGCCCTCACGGGGCATGCCGAACCTAGGCAGGCTCTGGAATGATGGCCCATCCAGTAGGGAACGGGACGGCCTAGCCCGGCCCATTGGAGGGGACCGTTGGCCTAGGCCCTGGCCACCAAACCCAAACCTGGTTCGCAGGATGTCCATTGTCTGACTGCCTGGGGTGGTGGAGTAGCTCCACTCTTCGCCATTGTCCTCCATTAGACACCGCTCCCTCCAAACTGATGAGGGGCCCCTCAACTGGGGTTCGTGGCCTCCTTCAAACCCCTTTTGACCCAGGGCAGAGCTCTGCCACCACTCTCCGGCACGACCATGGCTTCCTGCCTCTCTCGGCTCCATTGCACAGTCCACAGGCAACAAAGGTTGCTGTTTAGGCCGAACCTTTGGAAGCGCGCCCTCCCCCACGTCCACCGTCCCGGAGGGTGCTGCAACAGCCCCGGCCTCCTCCTCCGTAACAACCGTCGGAGCGGCTTCTTGCATGCCCTCCGCCATACTGACTCACTGACCTGCTGCACGGAAGGCAAAGCGATAAGATGGAAACACTGGCTTTCTCTCAGGCCTCGTCCGCAGAGCAGGTAACAAAACAACCGAGACGAATGCCGAGTTCTCAGGACAAGTTTAATCATGAGAAGCAAAACAAAATCCAACGGAAACAAAGCCAGCGTTGGCTGCTACCCGCAACCAACGCTGTTAAGTACACGTTGCACGTACACACCCATGCCCCACCCGACCGCACCCATGTCCATCCACCCCGTACTTAACGACCACCCTCCCAGTGACAGCCTTTTGAGTCCCATTCCGGCATCCGGCACCTTTCACCCCCCAGGTGAGTTCCCTCGCACAACCCTGCCCCACCGTCACCAGAACCCATCTCCGCGCCCCTTCCCTGTGTCGGCACCTCCCGCCCCCGTCCCCCAGGCACCGCCCCGCCCTGCCACAGGCCCCTACACCACCAGACTGCTGGTGCTGCCGTAACGCAAGCCGCAGCTCCCCCCTCGGCACCCCTCGGCACCCCTCCCCCCTCTGCACATCTCGATGTCACTGCTGCTGCCTCCGGTCGGGGATGTCGGCGTGGGCGAGGAGTCGGGGAGCCTGTGAGAGGTGAGCCTGCGGTGTCGCGGAGTGTCGAGCCTGCGGGGCACGACACCCCCCCGTGTTACAAACTGCCCATCTGCTCCTGGTATAGCTGATAGGCACCCTGCACTTCAGACCCCCAGTACCTGCCAGAAGGTGAGTTTCAGCGTCCACCTCATGTAGCGCGTCTCTACTCCGGCTCCGGCAGACAGACGCAATGTGTCCCGTCTTGCCACATGCTCAGCATTTGGCCCCCCAGAATTTGCAGGTAGAGCGATGATGGTTCCCCCTGCAACCAGCACATCTCTGTTGGGACATGCAGCCTTTGCACCCAGAGCATCTCTTGTCCTGGCTGTTGGCGGCTGGTGTTGATGCTGGTCATTGTCCTTTTGGGCTTCCGTGCCGTCCGGATGGATGGGGGGGTCTTAGATGAACCGTGTCTACTTTGGCCACTAGTTCGTCCTTGCTGGTTCCTCCTGCCCTGTGCCTCTGATGGATGGTGTCTCCCTGGCTGCTGTGGCTGGCATCAGATGTCTCTGGCTTCTCAGCTAGCTCCCAGGCCAATACCTCTTCTTGTACCATCTTGAGGGTTAGACCCGGTCTGGCAAGCAGCTTTTGTCTCAATTTTCGATCTCTGAGCCCACAAACAATTTGGTCCTGCAATCTCCTCTCTAAATCGTTGAAGTTGCAAAGGCGAGCCACCTGCCTGACTGCAGCCATGAATGCAGACCCTGACTCCCCCGGCCGCTGGTTCCTTTTTTTGAATTTGAACGTCCATGCCACTTCCGACATGTGTGGGTTAAAATATTGATTTAATTTGTCCATAAGGTCATCATACTTCACCGCCCTGATGGCTGTGGGCACGCACAGGCCCACAGCTAATAGATAAATGTCCTTCCCACATGTACTGAGCAGGGTGGCTGCCTTGATCCTGTCCTCAGTAATATTATTGGCGATGAAGTAAAATTCTAGCTGCCCCACGAATGCCTCCCACTCTTCGGGGCGAGCACTATTAAAAGTGGGGACTACACTGACCAGTGCCATGGGGGCTTGACTGACCTGGACCATGGGAGTTGGACCTGCCTGAGCCATTTGAACCTGACCATCCTGGGACATCTCGTGCGTTCCTTCAATTCTGTTCCGATGCAGGTGGTGATTTTCCAGTCAGTTGGGATTCCTACCACTCTTCAGAACAAAATCCCACCTTCATCGCAAGTTGTTGTGTTGGTTCCAGAATCAGAGGCGCCACAGGTTCAGGAGCTAAGTTGTTTATTGAGGAACATGGCCGAACTGGGGAACAAAGGATTTCAGCCCTCACTTATACCTGGTCAGGTAACTGCCTGGCCAATGGGTTAAAATCCAAGCGTCCTGCCGGCTGGTCAGCCAATCCCTTTAAATCCTGCTTTCCTGCTGAACGCTGTCCCCTTGTTCTGGCTTCCCGCCGAACGCTGTTCCTGCTCGGAGCTGTCCAGCTCCCCACCTCCTTAATTCACTGACCCACACATGTATGCAAAACCTGCATACACTACATGCTCCATGCAATTATTGGGGATATATATATGTCATCAAAAAAATGATCACTCCATCTTTCCCCCCCAATGTATGGTTAACAAATAAATCCCCCCCCCCCAAAAAATTAACTGGGTAGATGTGGGGTATATGTTTCAAACACACACACACACACACACACACACACACACACACAGAGAGAGAGAGAGAGAGAGAGAGAGAGAGATATCAGTTGAAGTATTTTTAGTCAACCGGTCGTATTAAGTACACTCAGGTTGTTGCTAGCTTGAAGCAAAAAAGAGAATAAAACTGCCATTAGGTAGAATGTATGGGCAGATTGGTTGGTTTGTAATTACCAAACATGCTTTCCCTGTGGAATTCTGTTTTGTTTTAAAGAATTTTTGGAATGTATTGCTTATGCTAGGCAAGCTGGTTGCTCATTTTTGTTTTGTATTGTTCCGTGCTCCTAAATGCAAGGATCAGATCCTCTTCAACTAATGCTGAACTTTGGAATGTCTCCCTGCAGTGAGTTCCAATTATTCTGTGCTAATTAAGCAACTGAGTCCTGCTGTGAAAAATTCTTCCTTCAGAAGCAGGTGAGCAAAGGTGGTGGCATAAATTTTTTAGCATATGCATAAAAAGTGTCAGTTTTATATTTCCTGTACTAATTTCATGTCCTAATATTCAGTAAATGGGTTAATATGAATCTTAATGCCATATAGATGCCCTATGAAATAATCAGTTCTGTTCTCTGCTCTCCCATAAAAGATTAGACAACGTATCCAGTCATTCTGGAGCTGCCTGTAGACATGACTCAAAAGATACAGCTAATGCAAAAAATCTGATATTTGCCCCTTGATGTATAATAGGTACAAGAAAAATATTGGGGTGATCTTCCTGCAATTACAATAGCTAATAATCTGCTTCAGTGACAAATATTTGCAGCAGTTATGGTCAGCAATACTACACCAGCCTTTAACCAAATAAACCAAATAATTGGATCAATCAATGCTACTCTATCTTAATTTCCTCTTGATTGTTCTGAGACTAATTCTAATAAATTTATTCTAAAACAATGATGAAGGGAAGGGATCTCCCTCCCCCACTTTGCTGTCAGACCTTACTAGGTAGATCAGGAAATCGCAAGAAAGTAAAATTACTTTTATTAAGATTGGCGCTAATATCAAAAGCTTTCGAGTCTGTGCTGTATCTCTTCCCCCTTGTGTCATGCTTCCGATAGATGTAACCAAATAAATCAGAACTCCAAGGCTAGAGGCTTCCTCTAATAACATGTTTATTGGTTAAAAAGGTAAAGGTAAAGGTTCCCCCGCACATGCGTGCTAGTCTTTTCCGGCTCTAGGGGCTGGTGCTCATCTCTGTTTCAAAGCCAAAGAACCAGCGCTTGTCCGAGGACATCTCCGTGATCATGTGGCCGGCATGACTAGACGCCAAAGGCGCACGGAACACTGTTATCTTCCCACCGTAGTGGTCCCTATTTTTCTACTTGCATTTTTACGTGCTTTCGAACTGCTAGGTTGGCAGAAGCTGGGACGAGTAACAGGCACTCACTCTGTTACGCGGCACTCCTGACCTACTGATTGACAAGCTCAGCGTCCTAACCCACTAAGCCACCACGTCCCTTTATTGGTTACAAAGTATCAAAAATGAAACAAAGTCTGAAATTCCCTCCAAAGAGTTACATTATTACAAAGTTAAATTTCCCACCCCAATACAAGACAATCAGCTACGTTTCCCAATAGAATAGTTTGGCAGGCTTTCTAACAGGCTTTCAAATCTGACCATTTGAAATGATAGAGAATTATTTAGACTATCAAAACAAACCAAAACCCTCCACTTCCATGCTTATGGCAAGCTAGAATGAGCAAGATGGTTCGTTGCAGAGCTGACACCTTGTTGTACTTCTGGGAATTAAGGAGGTGTCTGTCTGAGTTTCTTTCAATAGTATATGTATGTTAATTAAAGCATATTTCACACCCTAGCCAATTTGGTAGCCGAGTTTGTTTACCTTTGTTATGGTCATTTTCTTTACTCTTTATATTGTCCAGCCTGTTGCCATTCTCCAGAAAGGTTTGTGACCTTTATCTTAAATGAACTGAACATTTTTTTCTGAAAAAATAACTTTTTCTCATCATTCCCTAGGCAAAGAAAAAACTATTTCAGAGGTTATGGTGTAGGTATGTGAGATAACCTTGAAAATGGTATATAAGAAAGTTAAGACACAAAAAGTCCTGGGAAAAAAGAAGCCATGGGAAAGAAACTCAAAATACCACCCCGCTATTGGGCTTTCAAGATTTTATTTCTAATCCTGAGAAGCATAGAGTTCAATTAATCATTGTGGTTTACTTACTTAGCCTATATCAAAGTGCTGATAATTTCTCTGATTATTCTTAATCAATCAATATTTATTTAGTCAATCAACAATTTTTTAAAAAAAAATACTGAGTGAAACAAATAAATAGCAAAATAAATCCCAAAATATAACATTCACTGGTCTACTGCTTTGTTAATACCTGGGTAACAACTGTATTAATTTAGTAATAGAGGAGTGCATGTTATAGTTTGGGATTTATTTTGCTAGTTGCTAGTATTTTATTCTATTTATTTTATTTACTCTGTTTTTGTTTTGTTCTTTTAAATTTTGCTGGTCATTGATTGAATAAATATTATTGACTGAGTCTCTGAATATTCTCATTTTCTTTCTTTTTATTTATTTATTTATTTTTTTAATTTCTGATGGTTGCCGAACAAATGGATCATACAGCACTACAGAAAACTACAAAAAGGGACACCAATATCTTATACAGCTGGGCTGTAGATTTTCCTACAGAAATCTATGGAAATGGTCTTTGCCCAGCGACCCCAAGTATTATGGAGGATATATATATATATAAAGTTATAGCCAGGGTTATTATTTCCAGATGGAAGACGTGACTTCTTAAGTTGTCAAATACCAGAAATAATAGAAAGTAGTAGTAATCATTTTTTTATTTTATTTTAATCCCATTTATATCCCGCCCTTCTCCGAAGACTCAGGGCAGCTTACAATTTAAGCACAAACCAATGTGCTTAGCAATAGCCTTCATTCTATGTATATGCCTGCTTATTATGCCCACCCCCCAAGCGGCATTATTACAAAGTCAGCTTATTGCCCCCAACAATCTGGGTCCTCATTTTACCTACCTCGGAAGGATGGAAGGCTGAGTCAACCTTGAGCCTGGTGGGATGCGAATCTGCACTAATTGCAGGCAGCTGGTGTTACTTAAGGAGCCTTTTGCCCACTGCTCCACCAAGGCTCTTCATCATCCTCTTTACCACAACCATCATCATCACCACCACCACTATTTCTGCTTCACACAGTGACAGTAGAATTCCTCTTGGTAGTCAAGTTTCTTTTGGGATGCAAGGAATATAACATCCTTTCAGGGTATTCTGAGGAATCATTCTTCCATTATGTTATTTCTTTTATGACAATTTACCTGTCTCTTGAAAAGAAGGCCATCAAAAGGAGCCACACACATATTATTCTGCAAAAGAAAATGGTGCTTTTAGTTGCCGAAATGAACTTTGTTTGCAGCAAAAAGAAAGGTTCATTTGGGAAGGGGTTGGGGGAAAGACTGCTTGCTGCTACCGTTGATAGTAAGCTCCAGAATTTTCAGAGTAATAAGACTTTGACTCTAAAATATCTCAAATATTCCCCAAGGTTCTATCTGTGAAGGAGATAAAGAATTAAAGTGGGGCAAGCCATAAGCATTAAGTACAATTCAGAATGATAAAATGTGAGTTGTGACCTCATAATGCAAACCTCAGTATTTTTACTTGCACTGTGACATTCCATGCAAGTATATCAATAACAGGATTACACTGTCATCTTGTGACACACATTTCATCTTCTACCTTTTCTTATCCTCATCTGCAGAACTATGAATGCCTTTTTCTCTGTTCTATGTCACCTCTGAGATCGGGAAGCTGAAGTTCATGTGACTAAAGGGTCTCCAGGTAGGGGAATGTTGCTCTAGATTACTTTCTAAATTTGTATCTCCATTGTTGGAGCATGTTCCAAGTTGTGTTAAAACATTTTTAAGCTACATACATTCTGAATAGCAAGGCATGAGGAATGAAGGTTTTAAAGCCATTTTTTCTCTCCACTGTAATTGCTGTCATTTAACTGGAAAGATCATATTTGTTCCAATAACTGCTTTGTTATTTCAGTAAACATTTTGGTAGATAATTTCCAGTCTTCTATCAGTGGAAAATCTGGAATTCAATGCTCCATCCTGTGTTTTGCTGCTTTCACTAAGCCAATGTTTGTCAACCATTGGAAAAGTGCCAATATGGTCCATTAATCTGAAACCTATTATTATCAAATGGACAAGTACCAAGGGGGTTTCTTTGGCCCACAGGATTTGAAAAATTGAAGATATGTTGTTATCTTAATAGCATGACCATCTGGTACCTCAGTTTCAGAGTTGGAAAGTGAGGCAATCTGGAAAGGTAGCCTAGAAATGCTGGCACTAATTTGTACATATATAAATTTAACCAGCTTTCGTCAGGATTCCCAATGCTGAGTGAATGGCAAAGAGCAAGTGATCTAAGGTTAAAAAAAAAAGTTCAAATGCACATGCAAACCTGACAAAGTAAAGTCAATTTAAAGAACCAAATTCCTATTTTCTTTTTCTATAAAACCCCCATATTTTCCTCTTAATTAAAAAAATGTGGCAAATAGAGAGTATTCTGTATCAATCTTCTCTCCCACATAGTGGTTTTCTGTTGGAATTTCTTTTCAGTATGGACAACGTTTTAAAATCTCACAGGTAATTTTGCAATTTTCCTTTACTTTCTCCCATTCCCCCCCTTTTTAAAAAAGTCTATATTTATGTAGATTATAATGCTCAATTTAGCAATTATTTTTACTCTTTCTTTTCATTATATGTCTGAATGAGGATAGTTACTTTGAATTTAAAAATCTAGCCCTATTTTTGGCTATTATTAGCAAAGAGAATAGAAATAGAATAAATATGTTACTGTCTCACATTCTCATATATGTTTCTAAGCGAGTTCCGTTCTAATTTCCACATTAACCTATTGCATTTTTAAAATCCTCATGAATTTTAGCATTTAAAGGTCAATTTATTTTAAGCATATCTTTTCACAAAACACAGCTTCCCCTACTAATACTCTTTCAAAACTGGCATTTTTATTATCTACGTTTCATGAACTATATGCATTTTGAAACTGTATATTAATTACAGTTAATTACCATTTTTCCACTCATTTGGAAAATTCAGGAAGTACAAAACTGAGTTAATAAATAAATTCCAGTTTACAAATAGGATGAGATTAACCCAACTTGTTCTGGATTGTTCCTTTGTGGAGGCAATGGAGAAGACCTCTGTTATTTCAAAGAATTTAGTGACATATTTTGATTCTCCCCCCTTATGTTAAGAAAAGTCTATCTGTTTGGAGCTTATTTTAGCTATGCTGCTTGATGAATAAAGGAGAAGGGGGCAGCTTCTTCATATAGCTGTAAACCTGTGAAAATCTCAGACTTTCAGTTCCCTTCTCAGAATCATGTGCCATCTGGTCAAGATCAGATCTTGCGACCTCAAGACCATAGAAGCAGGGCCAGGAAGCCATGTGCCAGGTTTTGAAACCCTAATATTGGCCTTTAATCTGGGGACTTCTACACAGACCCTAGCATTGGGTACTGTAGAAACTGGCCACCATTGCGTTATCTCTGCTGTCATAATTAAGCAGCTCCTGACAGCTTGTAAGAGATTTGAGTATTTTCTTGCTTGATATGTATGGTTTTTCTGTTTTGTTTTTAAATCTGTTTGCTTGAATAAAGCTTAAGATCCCTCAATTCCCTTGTGTGCTTAATAATGCCATAATGCCATTACATAATTTATATAAGCTATAAAAATTCAGATGTTTTTCATACTATTCAGCAATAAAAGCAGCAGATGGGAATTCATGTTCATTTATAGAACCTGTAAGCCACAATGACTTTAATTATGAGATAACATTTTTTGTCTTGGTTTTGAAGCATCTTAACCATTTCAGTGGACTGTCTTAGAACTTGCTGCAAAAGTATAGGAAATGGTTTTCCATTAAACACTTACACTTTTTTGTTATGGATTGTTTTTACAAATTTGCACAGGTAAATTAGATGCTAGGCTCCCAAAGGAAGCTTTGTCATTATTTAGGCTCTGAAAAGCTACCATAATATGTATTTGAGTGGCCATTCATATCATACTAGCAAGTGCAGCTGAATGTTTACAAACATATGAAATGTTTATCTTACATATATGAATATGAAAATTAAAAGGGCACTGTTATTATATTAGACAGTAAGTCTAAATATGTGACAATAAAGAAGGCAACAATGAGGTTGTTGTTAAAGGAGATGTAGCAAGCCAATTTGAACAATTATTAGCCGTATTAAATAGTCTGAATTTATATAAGCTGATGGAAAAGGAAATGGTGCTCCAGATTCAGAAACTCTTAGATTAACCTGGTTAATTAGATCCATTTCACTCTGCATTGGGAGCCTGGTTTGTGAAGAGCCAATGAGAATTTTCCTATTTTTCTTCTAGTTTGTAGCTATTTTTGTTATTTGTTTGTGGCTAATTCATTGAATGTTGTCTTTTTTAACATTGTCACTCAGAGTAAGCTGGAGTCAGGCAGCACTGAAATTGAATGCATGCATGCCTCAATGAATGAATACTATGACTTTGTGCTGCGAGATCCAAAAGTAGAGGTTATGTCTTGGTTAGTTTCTGGCTGAGTTAAATCTGTTGTGCAAACTCAACTGATAAATTGGATCTTTGAGAACCAGAAAGGGAAGTCATACAAAAGACACAATTTAATCTTAGCACCTGAGAGGCATCTGTCTGGCTATTGCTGGAGATAGCATTCTAGATTGAGTAATCCTTATTTTAATCTAGGAAGGGTAGTCTTATATCTTTATAATATCTTATGTAGGAGAAAAAAATAATCAGGTAGCAATGTAGTGGGGTTCCATTGAAATGAAGAGTTCCTCATAAGCATGCCAAGTATTATCCATGGGCTTATCCACATCTGAATTACAATAATATGGAAACCATTAATGGTAAAAAAAGAGAGAGATAATTGCTTCAATCTAGATTCCATATACCCTGTATTATATTATATATCTGAAATATAGTCTAGTCAGTACTTAAATGTGAGATTTAATATAAATGCCCCCAAATCTTTTCTTTGGAAAAGATACTTGCATAAGATTTTTTTTTTGCCATTGTTTCCTATGGAACATGACCTTTTGGCATAATTAAATGTTCAACAGCAAATAAATTTGGGATGAACTGTACAAATAGCTTTATTCTGAACCATCTCTAATGAGCAAATTCTTTCCTTAAATCTAATAGCTTTGATAAAAGATGTAAGCAAAAATATTAATGAACTTCTTTTACTTCTTTTCAGCATAACCTACAAACTTTGTTGCATTACTCTAGGTTTTTTAATCAGATAACAGTTTCTGTTTTTACTGGCTGATGTGTCTTCCACCAAAGATGTTGCTATTGCTATACAAGTGCTATTGCTATACAGTGCTATTGCTATACAAGCTCCCAGACCAAGGCATAGCACAGTTGACGCACCTGCGTGGTGGCGTGGAGGAGGGGTAGGCCTTTGCAGGCGTGGGGCTTCTGTACTGTTTGTAGGAAGCACAGTTGACACACCTGTGTTGTATGGTTGAAGAGGTGTAGGCCCTTGCAGGCGTGGGGCTTCTGTGCTGTTTGTAGGAAGCACAGTTGATGCACCTGCGTTGTGTGGTTGAAGAGGTGCAAGCTCTTGCAGATCTGTGGTCTCTGAGTGGTGAGTCAGGACAGCGTTGTTCGTAGGAGGTGCAGAAGATGGCTCTGTATTGTTGCAAACATTATGCCTTAATGTGTATTGACTGGTGCGTTCCATTGGATCTTCCACGTCTATTGTGCCCGGACAGCTGCTCGTTCCTTTTCTATATGCAGAATTTTCATTTGGGCTGCCACCTCTGCTTGGCCGGCCTCCTCCTCTGCTTTGGTGGGCCTTCCTCTGAGCTTGGTGGGCTTTGCTTTGAGCTTCTATTTCAGCTTCCTTTTCGGCAAAGGAAAGAAGCACGTCCTTTTCTTCTGCAAGCGCACGGGCCTCTACTAGCTTGTCATGTATTGTTGAAGCCCTGGAGTGAGAGGATCTAGCGGAGCGTACTGTGTGTCTACTTGATGTGGACCTATGAGATCTGCTCTCCTGCAGTTCAGCAATATGGATTTTTGCCTTATTCTTTGCATCTTGCACTAGATCTCTTTGCTGGTTCAGTTTCTCATTCTTAGTTAGTTCCTCTGAGGAATCATCTACATTAGAGTTATTCAAAAAACCTGTGTATTTTGCAGACAGCCGCTGGTAAATTTCATATGCTGCAGATAAATGACTTATTGAGCCTCTTAATTCAACAGGATTATCTTTAAGGCTCAGCAAAGCTGACATGCAGTATTCAGTTCTGTTTCATAGTTCTGACAAATTACTGGAAAGTTCATCTCTAGTTGCCTCATAATTTTCTCTGATTTTCTGGGTTGGTTTTATTGTACGCTTGGGTTTTACAGCAGGATCTTTGCACAAATCAGAGTTGTCTGGTTGAACCAGCTCTTCTGGATCAATGGGATACTCAGCCATGGCTAGGATAGGTACAGAAAACTTCCTAGTTATTTTTAACTAATTCGGTGAACTTCACTCTTTGACCACCAGGGGTGCCTTCTGTGTGGTCAGAGACTTCAGGGAAGTTCACCCTTTGGCCACTTTGGCTTGTCATAATTGTAAATCAATGTCTCTCTCCCTGTCTATACAAGCCTTCACATGCAATTTAAATTTGCAGACAGTATAAGCATTTCAGTTTGGCCACCAGAGGTCGCTGCCTGCTTTAACATAAATCCAAGCTTGCAAGCTGCTGTATTAGCTTGCATTCCAAGGGTGGGGGCCTCTTTCACTCAGCAATAAACCAGGGGCTTGGTTGCCAAGGCGATTAATTGTTTTATTGCTCCTTATGGCTTCCCTCATCAGTCTTTGAACAAAGGATTTTAACAAACTGGCAAACTTCCATTTGAGCAAAATTCAACTCTGAACACAAATGGCTAGCAACACAGGATGATATCTCTGTTCTTTCCAGTCAAATTCTAATCCTGCATTTGATTTCACAAAACTCAAAGCTTACAAACAACTCAAAGCTTACAAACATTCAAGGCAAGCCTAAATTTTGCAACAAGAACTTATTCAATTGATTTGTGACATAGCTTCATCCTGTCCCACATACTAGTGTGAGATTTAAAAACCCAAAATTTGATACTCACAACTCGAAGATAAGTCTGGTTAACAAAAAGATTTATTGAAAAGAAAATTGAAAATAAAAAAAGAAAAGCATTTGCAAACTCTTAGATCCTTTCCAAATACTCAAGTTCAAAGAGCACGCTGAGCAAGTTTCAAACCAAGCATTTTATACTCTTTCATGATACAAGTGACCCCTAAGAAGCTTAAGTCATTCTTTGAAATTGTTTCCTATTTCTAAAGGGGTCCTTCTGACTATTTCTGTCTGACAATTTCTGTCCATCCATTAAAATCTTATCTCAAAGCACCCTGGTCTTCTATAACACCTCAGCAGTGCCACAGGCTGATAGATTCCATGCCACGCTGCATTGAGGCAGTAATTGCTGCAAAAGGGGCCCAAACCAAGTACTGAGTACATATGCATGCTTATACTTTTCAGAGGTCTGATATTGTTCTATGTACACTCCTTGTTTTATTGATTGCATGTAATATTCTAATTTTCTGAGATTGTGGATTTGGGGTTTTCATGAGCTGTAAGCCATAATCATCACAATTATGAAAAATCACAGCTTAAACTATCTTGCTTTGCATGTAATGTTAACTATCCTAAAATACATGTTCTGAATCTCCAGAAAGGAGATTATTCAGCAAGCCTACAGTTAAATTACATGTAACTGAAGGCCAAAGGCAGAGCAATCCTAACTCAGTCTTGCTAGCTCTAAACAAAGAAACAAGGAACAAATTAAGAGGAGTGGATCCTAGAGATTGACCTGATGAAGAAAACCCTTAGCTCACTAAGAGGAGAAACCTGAATACCGCAGCCGAAGCAGCGCCTGGGGCCACAACTGGAGAGATAGTGTGGGAGGGGATCTGGAACCTGGAACACTGGGGCCATCCACTGGACCAGGAGCTGCCACGTCAGCAGCACCCACCCCCCGCTGAACCACAGACAAGGATCAGGATGGGGGGCAATACTGCCTGCTGCATAGACACCAATCCATTCTAAGATTACCACCCATGGAAGCGAAATTCAGGGAAGAGCCACCACACTTTGGGTTTTTCCTAACCCAAGGCCTCAGCTATATGGAAGAATACAACTAGCCTAGCTGCCTGACCAGTTCACCTGTCCCTGGGGACTCATGAGGAAGACATAACATTTGTAGTGACCCCAGAAATGGAATGGCTGAAGAAATGGAACCGCTGGGTAATTTGGAGGATGACAGAACTCAACTTCCCAGAGGGAGAGCATAGGAATGTAAAACCCCAAAGCATTCCCCCAACCCGAAGAGAGGAGACAGCATCACTGGGGGAAGAGAAGGGGTTACCAGAAATACTGGAGGAATACAGGGACTTTGCTGAAGTTTTCAGTGAGGAACGGGCAGATGAGCTTCCCCCTCATAGGACCACAGACTGTGCTATAGAATTCAAACCAAGGGCAAAACTCCTGAAGCCCAGGATGTATGCCATGAGCCCAAAAGAAACGGTGGAGATGGAAAGATTCATAAAAAACAAACAAACCTAGAAAGGGGATTTATTGAGCCTGACAAACCCAAAGTGGCCGCCCCGGTCCTATTCAGGGAGAAGAAGGGTGGCACGCTTCATTTGTGTGTGGATTATAGATCTCTGAACATAATTAGTGAATGTAATCTGTATCCCCTACCCCTAATAAAGGATATGCTATCCCACCTATCGAAAGGAAGGATTTTTACCAAACTAGATCTGAGGGAAGCATACTACCGCATTAGGATTAAGAAAGCAGATGAATGGAAGACTGTGTTCAATTGCCTAATGGGTTGCTACCAGTTCAAAGTCCTGCCATTTGGACTGCAAGGGGCCCCCACAGTTTTTATGCAATTAATTACTGAAGTGCTAAGAGAGCACCTATATAAGGGGGTCCTGGTTTACCTAGATGACATCCTTATCTTCACTGAGACCATCCTTATCTTCACTGTGATCATGTTAACCTAGTGAGAGCAGTTTTGAAAAAATTGCGGGCCACCCACCTATATGTGAAATTATCGAAATGTGAATTCCACCAGGAAAGAATAGACAACCTGGGGCATATCCCCACAGGGCATCAAAATGGACCCTGAGAAAGTTAGCAGTGTTAGAATGGGCACCCTGTCCCCACACAAGGAAGCAATTGCAAAGTTTCCTGGGGTTTGCAAACTTCTACTGCCTATACTGACTATTTGCCCAAATAGTCCTGCCCCTCACAAATGTGTTGAAAACGAAGGGGGGGGGTCCCCAGTGAAACCCAGCCAGCCCCTGAAGTGGACAATGGAATGTCAAGCAGCATTTGAGAGGCTAAAGAGACTTTTTTTTGCCGAACCTGTCCTGAGACACCCAGATCCCAATAAATCTTTTGTAATACAGGCAGACACTAGTGATGTGGTGGTGGGAGCTGTATTATTACAGGACAATGATGAGGGGGTATTGCAGTCATGTGCATATATGTCCAGGAAACTCATGGAGACAGAACAACGTTGGGCCATGTGGGAAAAGGAGGCGTACCCTGTGAGGTGGTCATTACTTACATGGCGCCAGTTCCTTGAAGGAAATAAAATCCCCTTCCAGGTCTGGACAGACCACAAAGATTTGGAAGCAGTAAAAACACCCAGGAAACTCACTCCTAAGCAAGCCTGCTGGTCCCAACATTTTCACCGATTCTGTTTCATTCTCAAACACTTACCAGGGGGGGGGGGAATTTCTTGGCAGATGTATTGTTTGCATGCCCCAATATAACAGCACACAGGTCACTGACTCTAAACCACTTATGCCAGAGTAACAACTGGCAGCACCAGTCACCACCAGGACCAAAGCTAAAATGAAGCTGCGGGTGGATAGCCAAACTGGAACAAAATTCCAAAAGTCTTTGAAAACTGATGAATGGTTCCAGAAAAATAGACATGTGTGCACAATTAAAGATGGACTACCCTGGGTGGGTGAGAAGTTATACATACCTGGCAACCCAGAGGATCAATTTCATGCAGCTGTGCCATGATACAAAATCAGCAGGACATTTCAGGTTTGTAAAAGCCCTACACTTGGACTTCCTGTTTCTGTTTAGCAGTGAAGCAGTCGGTGGATTTGGAATGCCGAACCCTTTAGCTGAATTTCTGTTTGGGGACCCTAAATGGGCCAAAAGTCAGCCCAGAAAGGTGGCATGAAGGAAGGAAGTCCCAGGAACCTAGGATAGATGGCAGTCTCCCCGAACAGTCCAGGAGAAGCCTTCCAGAAACCAACAGAAGAAAAGGCTAGCTAACTACATTGTCTAACCCCAGCTGCAAACAATGGAAGTCACAAGCTCTACCTTAAGCTGATTCTAAACAGTACGTTTGAATCTGGGTAAGAATATTAATTTTCTCTATCCTACCTATTTTCCTGAAGAGGAGAAGTCCCAAAAATAAAAGACCTCCGAAAGAAGGGGGTTTTGCCCCCATCTTTTGGCTATTGGAAGCGGTGAATTTTACCCTGTTGAGAGGGGAAAAAAGACTAGAAAGATCTGAAAAATGAACCAATGCTGACATCTACTGGTGAGTGAGGATTATTTGGGAACAAATTTCTGTTTCTGACCTTCAAAATTTCCAATAAACACAGCTGTGTAGATAAAGTGAGACTAACAAATCTGAGACAATGAATACTTCACAAGAGGAAATATATGAGAAGCGGCAACCATTTCAAAGGACAATGATCTTAAATTATAAAGAAATACAGAACAACTTTGAAAGTATAAATCAACTTATTTCTAATTTAATTTTACTCCAAGAAATTTCTCAGGAAAATTCAGCAGAGATAACTGAACATAATTCTGAGGACAGAGTCTTAAAGATGGAACTTTATAAAACAAAAGTACATGATTTAATTCAAGTGGAAGAAAAGATAACTAATATCTTAATGCTTCAAAGAAACTTTGAGGATAAGAAAAAAGACTGGAAAAAATATCCCAAAGAGATACGAATGATTCAGAAAAGTACATGGTTTAAGAAAGACATCAGGCAGAGAAAAAAGATTAAAATGGAAACCAAGAAAATAGATGATGGGAACTATCAGAGAGAATACTTAAAAAAGAAGTATTTGTTTGAATATGGTTAAAGAAATAGAAAAACTTTGGAATATACTACTTTTTAGAGGGATGAATTTTTCATCTAATACAGTATGCTTCTTTCCTTTCTGTAAAAAAAAATTAAGAAAGGACTGACATCTAGTCATAATGCTCAAGGGAACGATCAATGTGAAAAATTGAACTCAGTACTTGAGCAATATTTAAGATGCTTTATTAATTTCCAGCAAACAAATTGGATGGACCTACTACCTTTTGCAGAAGTGGCATATAATTATCCAGCACAGATTACACTTCTTTTCAAATAGCTACCGGTCAAAGTTTCAATCCCATGCCAGAACTAACCTCAAATGAACCAGTAATCCCAGCACTGAAGGAATGGATTGCACAATTACAAAATATCTGGCCAATTGTTAGGAAAACTTTAGACGAAGCTAGACAAGCAGACAAAACACAAGCAGACAAAAAAAGATTCGATCCCACACCATTCAGGGTGGGAGAGATGGTATATTTATCCATAAAATACCTTAAATCTCCACAACCCTGTAAAAAACTCGGATCAAAATATATTGGACCTTTTCCAATTAAAAGAATCATAAACCCAGTAACAGTAGAATTAGAATTACCCAAAAATCTTAGGCAGATACATCCAATTTTTACTGCAGTTTACTAAAAAGAGAACAACAGTCACCCCTACGAACAAAACCACCACCACCACCTCCTCCTATCATGGTGGAAAGAGAACAATACTTCAAGGTGAAAGAAATCCTGGATTCTAGGAAACACCATGGAACAATTCAATATCTAGTAGCTTGGAAACACCTCCCCTCCTCAGAAAATAATGGGGATAATTGATACAGAACATCACTGTCCCCGGCAATCTAAGAAAATAG
>JAKJMR010018576.1:180133-208184 GCA_024449315.1 Daboia siamensis | reverse complement strand
ATATGTCTCACATTGTTTTTCATTTGTCTACCACTTATAAACCCAGTTTGATCACCATGAATTACCTGTTGCAATACCCTCATCAGTCTACTAGCTAAAACCTTAGCAAATATCTTGTAGTCCGTATTCAAAAGTGATATTGGCCTATAATTTCTTGCTTGAGTAACGTCCTGATCTTCTTTCGGGATTAAAGAAATAAAAGCAGTTTTCCAAGACGGAGGCACTCCTCCCCCTTTTTGAATTGTCTGAAACAGTTCCTTTAATGGCTTTATCATCTCAAACTGTAGATTTTTATAATACGCAGCAGTCAAACCATCCGTGCCTGGCGCTTTACCTACTTTTAACTGTTTAATTGCCAAAAATATTTCTTCCTCAGTTATCAACTGATTCATCTCTTCTTTTTGCTCTTGCGTGAGAACCGGGATGCTAAAGTCTTTTAAATATAAATCAATGTCCATTTCATTAATCTTATCTCTAGCATATAATTTAGAATAAAAATCAACAAAGGTTTCCTTGATAAGATTCTGTTGATACACAATCTTTCCCTTATGTTCTATTTTATCTATATTAGAAACCCTTTGCTTCTTCCTTAGCATATAAGCTAACCATCTACCTGGTTTATTGGCATTGCAAAAAGTATTATGCCTTGCAAACCGTAAATTAGTTGCCACCTGATCAGCCATTAATTTGTCAAATTGTCCTCTTAATAACTTAATAGTCTCTTTAATCTTCACATCCGATGGATTCAAAATTAAAACCTTTTCTTTTTCCTTAATCTCTGTCTCTAATTCTTTCCTCCTAAATTCCAAATTACGTCTATATTTATTGTTAAGATATATCAACACACCTCTCATATAGCCTTACTAGCATCCCATACCATTTCCATAGAAGTAGCCTTATGCATGTTTGTTTCAAAAAAAACCTTCATCTGTTTTTTACACTCTTCCACATTTTTCTGATTTCTGAACAAATTCTCATTTAAACGCCAGGAGCGTCGTTCTCTAATGTCTTTTCCAATCTCTAACCAAACTGGGCTGTGATCAGACATAATCCTTGAACAAATCTTTATCTTCTTAGTTCTAAAAAAAAGATCATTAGTCAATAATATAAAATCAATCCTGGAAAAAGATTGATGTCTATCAGAAAAAAAAGTATAGTCCCTTTCTTGTGAGTTCCTCTCCCTCCAAACATCACGTAAATCCATATCATCCATCATCTCAAAAAAAGATTTAGGCAATTTAGCATGACTTGGGGTACTTCTATAAGATCCACTCTTATCCATTTGTACATTCAAGACACCATTCCAGTCTCCCATAAAAATAAAAGATTTGTAATCCAATTGGGTAATCCTGCTGTGTAATAAACTATAAAAATCAGCTTGCTGTTGATTTGGAGCATATAATCCGACCAAAAGAGTTTTTTTGCCTTCTATTAACAAGTCCACAATAACATATCTTCCTTGTTGATCTGCTTCAATTCACTCTGCTGTAATTGTATTCTTAACGTAAATAACCACTCCATTTTTCTTGTTAACTGCGGAAGCAATAAATTGTGTACCTAATCTTGAATTGAATAAATGCTTTTGGTCCATAGCTCTAATATGTGTTTCTTGCAAACAAATAACATCAGTCTTAAATTGCTTTAAATATTGAAAAATTTTCTTTCTCTTCTGTGGTGAGTTTAATCCATTGACATTCCAAGTTAAAAACTTAGTCACCATTTCTGGCAACCCGAAGATTTTGGAGCGCATCTTCCAGAATCCCCTTCACATTTTTAGGCCGCGCTCCTCCCACAGCTTCGCTATAGGTACACTTTGGAGGTTCCACAACATTCTGCTGATCCTGCTCTTGCTCACGTCTGATTCGTCTCGAAGCAGCACGCGTAATCCTCTGGTCTCTTACTTCTTCTGAAACTGTTGAAATTTGACCCGCTCCTGCTGCTCTCTCATCTGTCTGTATTCCTTCGGCATCATGAGACTTTCCCTCCTTTGTTGATTCCAGAAGTGGTATGGGGATTGCTTTTAAAACATTGCTATAAAAATCACGTGCCTGCATCACTGTAGCAAGACGGTATCTTGTGTCTTCAAACATTACCACCATACCCACTGGGATCTCCCATCTAAACTTGATATCACGTCGCTTAAGCTCCTGTGCCAGAAATGCAAATTCCTTTCGTTTCCTTAAAATTTTTGGAGGGATCTCTTTTAAAACCAGAACATCTTGCTCTGCGATCACAAGCTTAGTATTGTAAGAGACTTGAATAACTTCATTCCTGGTTGCTCTCTTTGTAAAATAAACAACCACATCTCTAGGTAGTTTCCTTTGTCTTGCAATCCAGGAATTAACACGGAAAATTTTATCTATATCTTCTGCAATTCCTTCAGCTGGCCTTCCCAACACATCTTCCAGAGCAACAGAGACTATTTTTTTCAAATCTTCCTTGAGATTCTCCTTAAGACCCCTAATTCTCACAGCAAACTCCATTTCATGATATTGTACCAATGTCAGATCATAATCAATTTTATCCACCACATTCTCTGTCTCTTATATCTTTGCATCCAATTTAATATTATTTTGAGTGAGATCCTCCACTCTTTCGTCCAGGCGTTCAATACATAACGCCATGCCTTGAAATGCAAGCAAGATGTCCTCCCTTATTACTGTAAACTTTTCATTCATAATTTCTGTCAGCTTCTCATCCAACTTTTCATCTATCATCTCAGCTAAATGCTGTGAATGCTTTTCCAAAGCATCTTGCAAAACTTTAACTGTTAAAACAGGCGAAGGTAAAGGTGCAGGAGGTGCCAAAGCTTGCACTGAAGATTGCGGCAGGGGGGAAGCCCCCGCACTTTTAGTAAGTTTAGAAGATTTAGCCGCCATTTTTTTTTCCCTCTTTTGCAACTACGCACTTTCACTTTCAAAGTCTTCAATGTGGATTGAGCCAAAGATCAAAAGTTCACTTACTCCTTATTCTCTTGCATCACTCTGCCTGTTTTCATTATCTTCCAAAGTCCATTCTTTTAAGCAGGGATGGTTGCGTTCGCCTTGTTCTGCTCCAAAAAAAAACGGAGCAGACACGCTGCGCAGCCCGGAGAAATCCAAGCTTCGGGGGGGCTCAATCCTTCAGCCGCCAGAACTTAAAGCCCTGGCGGCCCCAGAGAGCCCTTCCCCTACTTGGATACTCACCCCCTCCTCTTCTCCCGAGGAGGGGGCTTCCGAACCGCCGAAACAGGTGATCGGCGCTGTTTTCGGCGGTTCTACAAAGCCGCTAAGCTGACAACTTAAAAGCAGCTGTCGTCGGCGGCGCCTTGCCACCCGGAAGTCCAATGAGGAACTCTTATATAAGCACTTAGACGTTCAAAGAGAGTACATTTAGGAAGAAAGGAAGAGGCATTAGAGACAGAAGAGGCAAGAGAGATCAGGGATAGGATCAGGAGGATCTTCATCTCTCTTTTTCGGTTGATTGAGATGACAGGGGCGGACACAGCGAGCCGGGATCCACAAAACCCGATCAGGCAATTGAACTGCTGCGTAGCCTTTTCCCCAGGTGATCAATTGAGCGGGACCTTTCCAAGCTGGATCCCGAAGATGCCTATAATATACCAGAGGACGAGAAGAGGGGAGGGGAGGAGTGGAAAAATGTCTCGAGGCAGCAGTAGAGGCAGGAGATCCAGTTAGATTAAGAAAATTCAATGAATACAAGGAAACATTTAATACATTTTGCAACGCCGGGAGTGTCAGGGGGCTGATGCCTTTTGACCCCAAGTTTCTGTCCAAGGCCTGTTTAAGAGTCAAATTCGCTCTCTCTATAATGGCCTGGCCCTGGCTATTGAAAGGAATGCCGAATTTATGGATTATTGACCAGCGATAGCAAAATTGTGCAAAGGCAGAGCTCGTATAAGCTGGTCCATTGTCAGTTTTTAGAGTTTTTGAACATCCCAACGTTACGAAGGTCCGAATACAATGATTAATAACTTGTTTTGCGGTTTCACCCCTTTGCAAGGTTGCCATGATGAAACCTGAATACGTATCAATGGAAACATGAATGAATTTCCAAGGGGCGAAGGATGGATATTGAGTTACATCCATTTGCCATGTCTCACAAGCACTAGTACCCCTGGGGTTGACCCCTTGTGGGATTGCAGATGCCTGTAGACTGCATGTTGGACATTGCTGAATTATGGCAGTGGCTTCTTGATGGGTAATACCAAACTGCTTGACAAGAGCCTTTTTGTTCTGATTAAAATAGTCATGGCTTTCTCCTGCTGTTAAGGTATACAGACAGGAGGACGGGTTGGTTTTACATGCCTCATCTGCCATATGATTTCCTTCTGATAAAAATCCAGGAAGATGTTGATGACTTCTAATATGTGCTACAAACAGCGGATGAGCACGGAGATGTAACAAATCCTGGAGCTGTAAAAAAAGTCTCATTAAAGGGACAGGGGTTGAGGGAGAAATGTAAGCATCGTATATACAAGAGACCAGATGTGAAACATACAAACTATATGTAATAATGTTAAGGGGCTGATCGGGAAACATTGAAAGAGCAAGATTGAAGGCAGACAATTCTGCTTGTTGGGCAGAAGACTGAGCTGAAGTAGTACGAGTCTGCCAATTGTCCTGTCCTTTATTGTGCCATACACAGGCACCTATGGATTTTGAGCCATCTGTGAACACAGTGAGGGCATCTTTGATGGGAGAGGAACTTATAGGAGTTGAAAAAAGAATGGGAACAGTTTTTAAAATTTGTAATCGAGGATCTGGAGGAAGATGGCATGAGAGAATACCATTCCAATCCTCCAAGGCATTTTGCAATGCATCTGATGTTTGAAACAAAGATTCCCATTGACTTAATTTAAAAGGTACATACAGAGTACTGAATTCTATACCCATAAGAACCTTTGTACGTCTCCTCCCTTTATCCAAGAGAAGAGCCATTTGTAAGGCTTTGGTGGTAATTGAAGCCTTAGGAGTGTGTGCCAAATGTATCCATTCCAAAATATGCATTTTCTTTCCATCAGTCAATTGGAAAATGAAAGCAGTTAAAAGAGAAGGAGTAGGTAGAATAGCAAACAAGAGAGGCTCATTAGGCAAAGCTCTGTCGACCCATCTCTGGGTGAGAGCAGTATTAACTAAGGACAAAGCAGTCTTTTGACCTTGTGTTAGAACAACAGTGTCTGATGGATGTTTAAGGCCTATCAGAGCAGAAAAAAGAGGAGATAGAACATGAGTTGAAATTGACAGATAAGGTCTGGCCCAATTAAGGGTTCCCAGATATTGCTGGAGTTGAACAAGTGTAGTTTTTTCCGGGAGATGTAATGTAGGGAGAACAGGCGTGGCAGCAGATGCCATGAGCTTATGACCCAAATACTGCATAGGATACTGAGTTTGAATTTTGTCAGGAGCAACATAAAGACCAGATTGAGCCAAAATAGTATACAGAAAAGTAAGAGTTTGAGAAACAGTGCCTTTTGGACCATCTCTGCAATTAAAATATCATCCATGTAATGTTAAACCAAAAAGGTAGGATTTGCATCACGATAAGGCTGTAGGGCCTTATCAATATAATATTGGCACATTGTGGGAGAATTTATCATGCCTTGAGGAAGGGCCTTCCATTGATATCTAGTAGTAGGCCTTGAATTGTTAAATTGAGGAATGGTGAATGCAAAAAGAATTCTGTCAGCAGGAGCCAAAGGAATAGAAAAGAAACAATCCTTCAAATCTATTACTACCAAGTCATAATTGTGAGGAATTAAGTTTGGATTTGGAAGGCCACATTGTAGAGGTCCCATGGGCTGAATTATGGCATTAATTTTTCTCAAATCCTGCAGGAGGCGGTATTTCCCATTTTTCTTTTTGATTACAAAGACAGGAGTATTATAAGGGCTAGTTGAGAATTCAAGATGTCCTTCCTGTAGTTGCTGAGCCACTAAGTTCTGCAGGATTATAACCTTTTCCTGTGACATAGGCCATTGATCCATCCACACAGGGATGGAAGATTTCAAAACAAGAGATAAAGGAGGAAAAGACATCGTATGAAATTAAGGGATAGTTAGAGTAGCATGAAGTTGAGACAAGAGATCCCGTCCCCACAAATTAGTATGCAAGGGCAGGATGAAAGGTCGAAGGAAAGCAGTGATAGAGGAGTGAGGGGTAGATGCAGTCAACCAAGATGTGCTAACCTTAGCAGCCTAAGCACCTTCCTCACCTTGAACAGTAGAAGCGTCAGAAAGAGGCCAGGAAGAGGGCCATTCAGCTGTGCGAATCACTGAAACATCCACGCCCGTGTCTATAAGACCTGAGAAGGTGCGGCCGTTGAGAAGAACGGAAATTATTGGCTTGGCGTTTTGCACAGGCTGTTGAAGAGCAAAGAGAGAAGGATGATAAGGTGGAGGCAAGAGAATAAGAGTAGCAACAACAGTTTCCACCTTCAGAGAAAAGCAGCGATCACCGATCGCAGCCAAAGAGATGTTTTTTAAGGAGTCTGAATTATGCAAAAAAGGTGCAGCTATAACACCTTCAAGGGTAAGAGAGGAGTTAGGAAACAAAAGAACAGGAACATCTGGAGGGAGCGGAGCAAGAAGAGAGACCTTTAAAGGCATGGTGAAAACAGAACGAGGGTCATCATAAATGAAGTCTGCAGAAAGAGATGGATTAGTGGAGACAGCTTGTAAATCAGTCTTTGAAGTGGGGCTAGCTGAACGCCCCTGAATTAGTTTCCCTGCGCAGTTTGAGAAGGACCCTGAGGGCAGGTGCGAGCCCAGTGAAAGCCCTTACGGCAACGCGGGCAAACAGTTTTTGGCTTTTCATTAGTAGGTTGGGGGGGAGGACCCCGAGCGCTCCCGTGCAGAGCTCCTCCACCGCCGGGCAAGCGACATTGACTCTTGAAATGACCAGGCTTCCCACAATTAAAACAATTGCCATGCTTGACAACAGGAAAAGCTTGAGTATTAGAGGCAGGCATGGAAGAAGTTATAGCGGCTGCAAGAGCAGACATTTTATGACAAGTGGTTCCCACCACACGGCAGGCCTGCAAAAACTCAGCAAGAGTAACACCTGGTTTTCCAGTCAAGGGCTGAAGTACTTTTTTACAATCTTCATTAGCATTTTCAAAAGCCAATTTTATCAAAAGCTCCTCGCGAGCAGCCTGATTTTGAATTTGTCTTTCCAGCGCTGTTTGGAGCCGGTTTATAAAGGTAGTATAAGGCTCAGAAGGTTCTTGAATAACCTTCAAAAATGTATGAGAGGCTCGGCCATCTGCATCATCCACCTGCTTCAACGCTCCCATGGCACAAAGGCGGATGATCGCAAAAGCACAGCGTGGGCAATTTTGCTGCTGGACCAAGGTTGTGAAATTTCCAGTTCCTTTTATATGATCAGCCAAGACTGCTTGAGGCAAGCCTCGCATGATCTCAGCATCTGCCAATTTATTATATTCAGAAGACCAGATGACAAATTGAGCAGGTGTTAATAACATGGAAAATAAAGACTTCCAATCATACAGTAACATTACAATATTTGTATCCATCAGAGAATCAAGCAATCCCATTACATACGGAGAGTGAATGCCGTAGGAAGTAACAGCTTCTTTAAAATTTTTAAGCACCCGCACGTTGATGTTCTCATGTATCGGCCGTCCTCCTCCTGCTGGATTAAGGGTTAGAGGGTAAGCCGATGTCGGGGGTTCAGTTCTTAGAGAAAGAGAGGAAGAAACAACCAAGGCAGAAAAAGTTCCTGCAGTCGTGTCTGTATCCTCCGGCGGAGGGGGAGACGCTGCAGGAGCAGAAAGAGCTGTGTCTGCAGGGGGGGCAGAGGCAGCTTCAGAGACAGTAGGAGACTCATACGGAGGTGGAGAGACCTTTGGCAGGGATTCCTCCATAAGAGAAGAGAGCGGAGAAGCCGAGTCAGTAGAAGGAGAGTTAGGATAGAGGTGCCAAGAGGAGCCATAATGGCCCGCCAAGTCACTAGGATATCAGGCAGAGCTCGAGGGTGTTCATGGAGGAATTTTCCCAAGTGCGTCCAGGTAGCCTTCTTAAGGGTACCTTCCTCCGGGTAGGCAGGACACTTCTCATGAACATAGGACAGAAAAGAGGTAAGAGATTTCTTAGAAAGAGGATAGACAGTGGTGCCATTAACCTTTTGCAAACAATTAGCCTTCTTCACCAGAAAATAGAGCTCATCCCTATGCATTGACGAGACTCTCGAGTTCGAGGAGCCCATTACTTACGTGTGCACGTGTCGCGTCCGGACGGGTAAGCAATGAGGGTGAAGGTGACGCACCGCTAGACAACGATCGCGCCTCTGGACAACTCAACAGGATCCCGGACGAGCCCCCAGATGTCGCAGCGAGTCTGCAACATGTACTCGTTGTCCGAAGTTCCCTGTTGATGTTGTCCTGGGTTCCCGCAGGAACGAGTCTCAGCCCTCGCCGAGACAATTTAGGGGGTCCTCGCAAGGACGAAAGAAGTCGAATAAAAAACACCACATCAGAAGTTTCTCGAGATGAGAGAGCACGAAGTGCCCGGGGTGATGTTGTGTCCCCTGAACAGATCACAACAGTCTCTTTTATTAAGCAGTTTTAGCAGGGAGGGGTCACTATAGCAAGCAAGGAGATAGCATATAGAAAGTTACCAGACAGCGTGAGTCAGAGCTTACGTGTTAGCAAAACACCACCTGATTTACAGGAAATCATACACTTCAGCAGAATAGAGACCTAACTCAGGGAAAGCGAAACTTAACTTGAGGAGCAATGCAATTGGGTACTATAAATCTTGTCTGTCAGGTACCAGACACCATGCAGTACGGAAAAAGGTCAAGTCAAGGTCTCACGGCTGTGAGGCCTAAGAAAACCTGAACCAATGATATATCCATAGTCCAGTTTGGTTAGAGATTGAAAAGGACATCAGAGATAGGCGTTCCTGGAGTTTAAATGAGAATCTGTTTAGAAATCAGGAAAATGTGGAAGAATGTAAAAAACAGATGAAGGTTTTTTTTGAAATTAATATGCATAAGGGTACCTCTATGGAAATGGTTTGGGATGCTAGTAAGGCGTACATGAGAGGTGTGTTAATATATTTGAATAATAAATACAGACGTAATTTGGAATTTAGGAGGAAAGAATTAGAGAATGAGATCAGGGAAAAAGAAAAGGCCTTAATTTTGAATCCATTGGATGTGAAGATTAAAGAGGTTATTAATTTATTAAGGGGACAATTTGACAAGTTGATGGCTGATCAGGTGGCAACTAATCTACGGTTTACTAGACATAATACTTTTTGTAATGCCAATAAACCAGGTAGATGGTTAGCTTATATGCTAAGGAAGAAGCAAAGGGCTTCTAATATAGATAAAATAGAATATAAGGGTAAGGTTGTGTATCAGCAGAATCTTATTAAGGAAACCTTTGTTGATTTTTGAGATGATAAAGCCACTAAGGGAATTGTTTCAGACAATTCAAAGGGGAGGAGGGGTGCCTCCGTCTTGGAAAACTGCTTTTATTTCTTTGATTCTGAAGGAAGATCAGGATGTTACTCAACCAAGAAATTATAGACCAATATCACTTTTGAATACAGATTACAAGATATTTGCTAAGGTTTTAGCTAACAGACTGATGAGGCTATTGCAACAGATAATTCATGGTGATCAAACTGGGTTTATAAGTGGTAGACAAATGAAAAATAATGTGAGGCATATAGTTGACTTGTTGGAATTTTTGGAAAGAAACAACCAGATCCCTGCAGCATTGATTTTTCTGGATGCTGAAAAAGCTTTTGATCAACTGGATTGGCAATTTTTGATGAAAGTATTAGATAAAATGAATTTTGGGGATAAATTCTTACAACCAATTAGGGCACTATATCAAAAGCAAACAGCCCGAATAATTGTGAATAATAGTCTGACTGAAGTGTGCAATATTGAAAAGGGTACAAGGCAGGGGTGCCCGTTATCACCTTTATTATTTGTTTTAACACTGGAGATATTATTGATTAAAATACGGAGTTCGGAAAAAATTAAGGGAATTCAAATAAGAAACCAGGATTATAGATTGAGGGCGTTTGCGGATGATCTGGTTCTTACGGTGACACAGCCAGAAAATTCTGTTGTGGAATTGATGGAGTTAATAATGCAATATGGGAAAGTTTCTGGATTTAAGGTCAATATAAAAAAAACTAAAATGTTGTCTAAAAACATGACAGTATTACAAAAGGCTGTTTTAGAAAGGTTAACTGGATTTGAAATTGTTGAAAGGGTTAAATATTTGGGGGTATATCTGATACCCTCAAATGTAAAGTTATATAAAAATAATTATGAAAAGCTATGGGATAAAGTTCAAAAAGAATTGGACAGTTGGAAAAAATTACAATTGTCATTATTGGGAAGAATTGCAGCAGTGAAAATGAATGTTTTGCCAAAATTTTTATTTTTGTTTCAAATGATACCCATTCTTAAAAAGGATTCAAACTTGGAGGAATGGCAAAAGGGTATTAATAAATTTGTTTGGGCAGGGAAAAGGCCACGGGTTAAATTCAAGATTATGCAGGATATGCGTGAAAGAGGTGGTCTTAAAATGCCCAATTTTAAATTATATTATGAAGCTGCTGCATTATCAGCGATAAGTGATTGGATTAACTTAACACAAGGGAGATTATTAAATCTTGAAGGTCATGATTTGTTATTTGATTGGCATGCATACTTATTGTATGATAAGAAGATAGATAATGTGTTTAAGGTGCATATTTTAAGACATGCTTTGTTGCGAGTTTGGAAAAAGCATAGACATAAGTTAAATTACAAGATACCTTTATGGGCAATACCGAAACACGCAATAGAGTTCAAACATGTTGGGTTCAAACATGATGTGACTACATATAAGGAAATCTTAAGTTTGGAGAGGAATGTATGGTATTTGAAGCCGTATAATTTTTTACGAGGAAAAAAGATTGTTTAAACCTGGTTTCAGTATGGGCAACTACAAGCCAGGTGGAAAGAAGATCAGAAAATTGGTTTTTTAATGAATGATGAAAATTTGGTAAAGCAAATTAGAAATCAGGGTCCTGCACATATCAAACGGATATATCTTGCACTGATAGAAATTGATTCAGAAACAGAAACTGTTAAAGATTGTATGATAAAGTGGGCGCAGAACATTCAGGAAGTTATTACAATGGATACTTGGGAAAAGATTTGGGTGAGAAATGTAAAATTTACACAAGCTCAAAATTTATGAGAGAACTTTTATAAAAATGTTTTATAGGTGGCATTTAGATCCCAAAAAGTTAGCAAGTATGTATCCGAATTACCAGCCTAAATGTTGGAGATGTGGTGGCGAAGATGCAACGTATTTTCATATATGGTGGACTTGTAAAAAGATCAAAGCATTTTGGATTAAAATTTGGTGGAATATGCAGAAGATATTCAAGAAAAGGATTAAGTTTTGTCCGCAATTGTTTTTATTGGGCATTATTACTGATACTACTGTTGTGGACATTAAGCTGATGCTGAACTTAATTACGGCAGCAAGACTTTTAATAGGGCAATACTGGAAGAAGGAAGAACTGCTGACGAGGAATGGACTTTAAAAGTTTCTAACCTGGCGGAAATGGCAAAGATTTCAGCGTATCTGAAAGACCATTCGCAACAACGATATATTATGGAGTGGAAAAAATGGATTGATTACATCCAGAATAAATATGGGACTAAAAAGTTTCATTTAGCATTTGAATAAATATTGATGGGATATTTATACTGCTTGTAGTCATTTTATAAAGCTAAAGTGCGATAGATTTAATAGTTTATTGTTATTAGCATATGGTAGTTTATGATTGTTTTTTACTTTTATACCTTGTATTTAGCTCTGGGAAGTCGGGGAGGGGGGAAGGGGAGGGTGGGAGGGTGGGGTTGGGTTGGGAAGGGAGGGAGGGGGTGGGAAGGGTTTGTTTTGTTTAAGATAAAACGTATTGAAAAACTTTTCAATAAAAGAAAAAAAGAAAAAAAAGATGGCTGCCAGTTCTGGCACTTCATTTCCCACTCCTCAATAAAATGTAACTCAGCTAACAACAATTTACTTCCTCCTGGATATTTCTGATGCTATTTAATAGATTTACAGGAGGCCTTTCTCAGGAACTTCTCATTTCAAATCAAAAGTCTAAAAACTAATTTTCCAATTGAAAAATAGTAAAGCCTCTGACAAAAACATAATTTTACCAGAACATTTAACATATAACTCTGCTTGGTTGGCATCTGTGCTTGCTCCTCTTTTTATTGCCTTAAATAACACTTTACAGATCTCCAAATACTGGCTTAATTCCCTTATCCTTCCTACAAACATAAAAAAGAAAAAAACCTGATCCTGTAAGCCAGGGGTGTCAAACTGCTGACCCATGGGCCAGTTGCATCATGTGGAGGCCGCGCACACCCCAGCTCCAGCAATGCAAAAAAAGTCATGTATATCACAACATGTCACATGACACAGCAAGTTAAACACCCATGCTGTAAGCTATGACCGAATTAATCTGTTACCTTGTGAATAATAATCTATGTGCCAGATTTTTATATTATAAACTTTTAGATGTTTTTTGAGAACATCTTAGCCCAAAGAAGGCAGGGTTTAGACATGATCAATAAACTATGAACCAATGTACAGTATTTCATCACCTGACTTAGAAATATTATAGTTTTCTGAAATGGATCCTTCACATTGTTTCTACAGATCTAAAGGCCACAATTGATCTGTATCACATAAGAGACTTTGGAGAACACTAACCACAATATTGATTGATAGTTCTATTCTTAAATTGATAATATCTTGACATCTCAACACAAGCATCAAGTTATAGTAAACTGCAAAGAAACTTATCCACAATGTAAAAGTTGTAAAAAAAAGTTTCCATTCTTGTCCCATTCTTGTTTTGTTTATGTATTTACAATGTTGTTGAAGTTATTGATAAACCCATATTTCATTTTCCATCTTTTGCCCATTGGAGTATTTTCTTTCTTCTCTATGCTGATGATAGGCTATTTTTTCCCCTATAACTTTAGTGAATCTGCTTGAGCAGTCTGGTGGCCTAGTGGTGAAGATGCTTGTCTCCCATTTGGAAGGTTGAGAGTTCAATCTGAGAGAGTGGCAGATGTTTCTCTCTCAGGGTACAAAGAGAAAATATGTGCTGGAAACTCCGCATAGGTGTCAGGAAGGGCATTCAGTCAATAAGCTTCAGCTTCATTTAGTTGCCCCAACTCTACACCAAATTAAAAGATTGCAGTTATAAAAAAGCAAAGGAAAAGAAAAAAGTGAGTCTTCATAGGTGCCCTGAAACATTCTCTTCTTACTATCATAGGATTATCATTATGGTTATGGTTAGGGTTATGGTTAGGGTTAGGGTTAGGGTTAGAGTTAGGATTGGGGTTGGAGATGGAGTTGAGGTTGGGCTTGGGGTTAGGGTTAGACATAGAGTTGGGGTTAGGGGTCTCTGGAAGTGCAGAGATTGCCTTGAGGAAGGAGAGCCAGCCAAACCATCCCTCATTGTCCCTATACAGAATGGAGACCATGTGCTACTGTCCCAGAATAGGGAATATCCCATCCCTTACTTATAAACAAATCCATAAAGCATCATCTTTATGTCTATATGCATTAAATTCATAAGACCTCTCCTGGAAGTCCAGGCCATATAAGTGGAGGAATGGAATTATACTACAAGTTTTATTGTATAACTTGTATTTAGCTTTAGCTTTTTGCTTACACAATAGCTCATAAATAAATAGTAAGAGCAGGTAAGAGTTACATAGAGCCATTTAAGATTTTGCCTCTTATCTAATAGTCCTTCCATCTGGACTTGATTTTTATCTCCCTTGACCAACTTTAGATATTTGCCTTGACTCTTCCCCCCCCTCCAAAAAAAATCGGATGTATTCATTCACACGCAAAAAAAACCATTTTGCCTGCTCAAAGTTTAAAATAATAATTGCTACTTAGGATTTGGATAGAATCTGAAGGGCATGGAGAAATCCTGGTCTCCAACTCTTGCAAAAAAATGTCCCAGTGCCGTTGTACCAGATGATTGTCCTAATTGAGACAAAGGTCAAGCCCATCAAGGAAGTACCATGGATTACATTCAGCCTCACCATTTCTGATCATCACTTTTCAAACCTTTTAATAACAGTTCAGAGTTCCGGTAGTGCTGCCGTGCCGAATGGCGGTGTTTCTGAAGCCGCCCGATCTTGGGATGCGTTAGAGCGCCCGGAGGCAGCGAAAATCAGCTGTCCCTCGGGAGAAGAGGGAGAGGTGAGCTTGTTTGGGTAGAGGTAGAGCTCCTCTGTGATTCCCCCAACGAGTTTGGAGGCTAACGGAGTGAGTTACCTCGGAGCCCAGGCTTTCTCCGCTCCCAGGACGCTTTCACTCCATAAAGGAGTGGAACTAGACGTGACAACTACATCTGCTGCTTAGATGGGACTGCGAGTATTTTTTTTTCTTTGAGAAGCAGGCAGAGCGAAGCAGGAGGATTTGAATTTTCAAGTTGGATTTTAACTTTAACTCAGATTCATTATCTTCTTCAAGTTTTAAGCTGACAGAAATGGAATAGAAATGGCGCTGGAATGTTGCTTTCTTGTGTGAATTGACTATTTTGGAAAATTGTTATATTTTGCAACATAGCAAGAGATACAATCTGCAACTGATTCTACCCAGTACCGGATTTTGTGTATTTGAAAGCTTGTCCTTTTTTTTATTGAAGGATAAGGAACTTTGGGAGAAAAACTTTTATTTTTTTCTCCCTTCTCCTTTCTTTCTTTCTTTCTTTCTTTCTTTCTTTCTTTCTTTCTTTCTTTCTTTCTTTCTTTCTTTCTTTCTTTCTTTCTTTCTTTCTTTCTTTCTTTCTAACTTTGATTCTGCTGGGAGAAAGAGGAAATCGAAACCTAAGAGATGGCTGCGAGGCATGGGGGAGGCCCTACAATCTCTAAAAGTGTTATTTCTTCACCTTTACCACAAGCTGCAGGGCAGACTACAACGAAACCTACAGTACAACCACCTTCCCCACCACCACCTGCATTTACATTGGCAGACATACAGCAAGTTGTGATGCAGTCAACACAAGTATTGACACAAGTATTACAGCAAGAAAAAAGGAAACAAAGGAAGAATTTGTTAATCAAAACAAACAGATGAGGGAGGATATAGTGCTTGCACTCCAGGGCTTGGCTGCACATATTGAACGCCTGGATGTTCGTGTGGATTCAGTTAAGGAGTATGTGGAGAATCTGGAAAATAAAATCATCAGTACTGAACAGAAAATAGACAGAGTAGAGGTTAAAATTGATAGAACAGAAGATGAAGTCACCATATCACAATATAAAAACATGGAGTTTGCATTGCGCATCAGAGGCCTTAAAGAGAATCCTAAAGAAGATTTGGAATGGGAAGTGGTACAAGCAGTGGCTCTTGTCTTGAAATGTGAACCTGAAGAATAACTTAAAGAAATGGATAAGGCATTTAGGGTTAATTCCTGGATTGCTAGACAGAAAAATTTACCTAGAGATGTAGTGATTTACTTTTCCAGGAGATCAACCAGAAATTCTATTATCCAGGCTTTTTATCGGGAAAGATTTCAAATTGCAGGCCAAGATATTATAATTTTAAAGGAGATACCTCCAAAAATTCTTAGAAAAAGGAAAGATTTCGTTTTTCTGTCCGATGAGCTTAAGAAGCGACAAATTCAGTTTAGATGGGAAATACCCAATGGAATTGTGGTGAATTATGCAGGGACGAGGTATAGGTTGAATACAATTTTAAAAGCAAAAGATTTTTATACTAAGGTCCTTAAAGTAGGCTCACCACCGTCTCCTAAAACAATAGAAGTAAGACAAGAAGACAAACAATTGAGTGAAGGGGCAATGTCATTGCCTCTTGAGGAGATGCGGCAGGCTGAGATTATGGACCAGAGTTTGGCATTAAAGGAGGACCCGAAAGAACAGAGGATGACTAGAGCTGCATACAAGCATATGGAAAAAGAGCAAAAACAGAAGCTTGTATCTGGTCTAACTACGCAAGATGCAGCTGTTTCAGAGCCTGTGGGAGGAGCATGTCCGAAGAGAACAACAGGTCATCTTCAGGCTATGTTCCAAAGGCTCATGGTCACCAGAGATGGTGAAGTTCCTGACATAGAATGTTAATGGCTTAAATTCACCACAGAAAAGAAAGAAAGTATTTTATTATTTGAAACAACATAAAAATGACATTGTTTGTTTACAAGAGACACATATTGCATTAAAAGACCAAAAGTATCTGGCTAATTCCCGATTGGGAACACATTCTGCATCTTTTACTCTGGACAAGAAGGCTGGAGTGGTCATTTATTTAAGAAAAGATTTTTCGGCTAGATTAATTGAATCGGACAAACAAGGGAGATATGTTAGTATTGAATTAATGCTACAAGGAAAGAAAGTTCTTCTTATTGGATTATATGCTCCAAATCAACAACAGCAAAAATTCTTCAATTTTTTACATCAGAGACTAATTGAATTGGATTGCAAATCTGTTATTATGATGGGGGAACTGGAATGGAGTTTTGGACCCATCTGAAGACAAGAAGGGATCCTTCAAAAACTTTTCTAATTCGAAATTGCCCAAAGCTTTTTTTGATTTGTAGGAGGATCTGGAATTAAGAGATGTATGGCAGGAAAGGAATATGAAAGACAGAGATTTTACTTTTTTTCAGATAGACATAAATCTTTCTCTAGGATTGACTTTATTTTAATTACTACTGATCTTTTCTCTAGGGTTAAGAACGTTAAGATTTTTCCTAGGACATTGTCGGATCATAGTCCTGTCTGGTTGGAGTTTTTTGCTGAAGATGGTAGTTTTTGCTGAGGATGGTAGATCCTGGAGACTGAATGAAAATTTATTTACAAATGAGGTGTTCTTGCAGAAATGTGAAAGAATTTTTTGTTATAAATATGCATAAAGGTACATCGATGGGAATGTTTGGGACGCCAGTAAAGCCTATATGAGAGGGGTCTTGATTTATATGAACAATGCTTATAAGGTAAAGGTAAAGGTTCCCCTGCACATGCGTGCTAGTCGTTTCCGACTCTAGGGGCTGGTGCTCATCTCCGTTTCAAAGCCGAAGAGCCAGCGTTTGTCTGAGGACGTCTCCATGGTCATGTGGCCAGCATGACTAGACACCAAAGGCGCACGAAACTGGGACGAGTAACAGGTGCTCACTCTGTTACGCGGCACTCAGGATTCAACCTGCCAAACTGCCAACCTTCTGATCGACAAGCTCAGCGCCCTAACCCACTGAGCCACCGCGTCCCTTACAAGCTTTAGATATAGATAAGTATTTACAGGAAGCTCATTTTCCGAGACTTTCAAAAGAACAACAACTTGAGATGAATCTCTTAATAACATCAGAGGAAATCTCTTTAGCTATTAAACAGTTGAAAGTGGACAAGGCTCCGAGAACAGATGGATTAATAGCAATTTATTATAAAATGTTGTTGGTTGAAATGATTGAACCTTTAAAGATCTTGTTTAATGAATTAAACTAACAGGTTTTGAAATAGTAAAAAAGGTTAAGTATTTGGGAGTGTATATTGCAGCTTCAAATGTAAAATTATATAAGAATAATTATGAAACATGATGGTTGAAGATACAAAGGGATTTAAATAATTGGAAAAAATTACAATTATCTTTATTGGGAAGAATCGCAGTTGTTAAAATGAATGTTCTGCTGAAGTTTCTCTTTTTGTTTCAAATGATACCTATATTGAAAAAGGATGCCAACCTTGATGAATGGCAGAAGGGTATTAATAAACCAAGAGTTAAATTTAAGATTTTACAAGATGCTAGGGAAAGAGGGGGACTCAAGGCGCCGAATTTGAAATTGGATTATGATGCGGTGGTCTTGACATGGGTTAGCGATTGGCTTAATTTAACAAATAAGAGAATACTTCACCTTGAGGGTTGGGATTTTGTATATGGATGGCATGCATATTTGCTTTATGATAAAAAGGTGGATAGGGCTTTCAAATATATTCTTAGAAGTGCCTTGTTGCGTGTCTGGAAAAAGTATTATTATAAGTTAAATTATAAAATACCGATTTGGGGAATTCCTGGACAAGCGATAGAAGGTATATCTATGGGAGTGAGTTTGGATATGTTTTCCTATAAGGAATTACTTAGATTGGAAGGGAATGATTGGCAACTTAAATCATTAGATGAGTTAAGACAAGAAAACATAAGTTACCCAATTGAAAGCTAGGTGGAAGTATACCCAATTGAAAGCTAGGTGGAAGTTGGATCAGAAAGCTGGCATCACAATTACAGATGAAAATTTAGTAAATCAGAAGGCTGGCATCACAATTACAGATGAAAATTTAGTAAAACAAATTAGAGATTTAAATTGTGCACATATAAAGAGGATATATAATGTTTTAATTGAATTGGACTCGGAAACGGAATTAGTTCAAGATTGTATGATAAAGTGGGCACAAAATATCCAGGAACCAATTCCGTTGGATACTTGGGAGGTAATTTGGGTTAGAAATGTTAAATTTACTCAGGCTCAAAATTTAAGAGAAAATTTTTATAAAATGTTTTATAGATGGCATCTGGATCCCAAAAAGTTGTCTAACATGTATCCTAACTTACAGTCTAAATGCTGGAGATGTGGTAGTTTAGAAGCCATCTATTTTCATATGTGGTGGACTTGCAGAAATATAAAAGCTTTTTGGTTAAAATTTGGTGGAACATTCAAAAGATTTTTAAGAGAAAGATAAAGTTCTCTCCACAATTGTTTTTATTGGGCATTGTTGTAGATTGTGATGTTAAAGAAAGCAATTTGATGTTGAATTTGATAATAGCAGCACGGTTACTGGTGGGACAATACTGGAAGAAGGATAGTTTGCCTACTATAGAAGAATGGGTGTTTAAAGTATCGAATCTTGCAGAAATGTCTAAGATTTCTGCTTATTTGAAGGATCATTCACAAGAAAGATATATTTCAGTTTGGAGGAGATGGATAGATTATATTCAGAATAAATATGGGACTAAAAAGTTCCATTTAGCTTATGAGTAGATTTTAGAGAGATATTGTTATTAATTTTAGTGTTAGTACTTTGTATGTATCTATGTTAAAGGGGAGTTAAAGCACATTATGAATTTGGTTAATTTTATATTATGGACAATCTTTAGTTAGAACATGATTATTATAACTATAACCCTGTATTTAGCTCTGGGAAATGGGGGGAAGAGGGGTGGGTGGGTTTTGGGGATGTATTGTAAAATCTTTTTTTGTAAAACTTTTTAATAAAAAAAACAGTTCAGATGCCATTGCTTGAACTGTATTCTTGGAAGCACATCAGAAGTTATATCATGCCTTTATCTAAACAGAATTTTCTATTGCTTGTGATTGATTGGGCCAGTACTTTCTGTCAGATATTCCCAGGGATGCATAAAAACTCCAGCAATAAATCAGTCAGTGCAATAATAATGGAGCCAATCCTATTTATTTAACATGTTGAGGGAATTTTCTTTTGTCTTTGCAAATGATTCCCATTTATAATTATCAGAAGTGACATTTGTTAGTATTTCACTATTTTAGCTGTAACTTCCAAAAAGAAGTCTGCATACTATAACTCCTGCAATAAATCATTTTTTTCCAAATACAGCACAGATAAATATCTTTCATTTGTTATTTGTTATTTGTTAATAACCCTCTAAAAATATCTGGGGTTGACAGATTATTATTAATTATTACTGCTGAGCTTGTAAGCCGCCCTGAGTCTTCGGAGAAGGGCGGGATATAAATGTAATAAAAATAAATAAATAAATAAATAAATAAATAAACATCATATGTTATCATCTAGCTACCATGAGGAATGAAAATGATTAAAAGGAAGTAAAGATAGAAAATACAAGGTATGCTAAATTCAGAAAACAAAACTAGAACTGCCTCCTAAACATTCTTCAAAATAAATTAGTCTTAAGTCCTAATCAGTTCTATGTCACTTTCTATTCAACTCCTTTGCTATTTTCAGTATCAAGAAATAGGCAGGAAAGCAGGTAGAAGAAAGGGGAGGATGATGTCACTGGACTTTCAGCTGAAATCTCTTCAACTGTAAACCAAGTATTTTTTGTCCATAGGACACAGCTACTTTCCCCAATCTTACAGCTTGCATAAATTCCCCATGCAACATATTTTTTTCAATGAAAATTTGGTAGCGAGAAAACAAGAAAGACAGAGGAAGAAAATAAAGGTAATATAAACAAGGAATGAAAATGGTATTAGTTATAAGTTTACTTTTAGTTGATCCTAGGAGCTAACTGATAGGTCAAGGTCTTCATAAGAAAGATGGGTTATGAGCAAAAGAAGTAAAGATTTACCATGCAGTTTCAGATTTAAAGAAATAGGAAGAAGAAAGGAGTGAGTCCTTTAAAGGACCAGGAAATCTTTGGACCACTGATGATAGAAAAACTGGAGGAAACTGACCAAAGATAGGGTATAAACAGGTATAATGTAATGGTAAGAGTAAAAAGATAGAGTTTCTGTTGGACTGCTGGATTTATACTTACTTTCAGAAGTGCTAGAGAAAAATAACTTGGAGGTGTTGAAAGCAATCAAACCAGGTGCCAATGTTTTGAACATGGGTATCTTGAGAATGTTCTCCACAAACTCACTAAAAACGTGGTCCAACCTCAGGGTTTGTCCAGTGTATTGGACTCCACCTTCTATTATCCCAGCCAATATAGCCATTAGTCATACCTTGGGGTGATAATCATTAGTGTATCTAGGTGTGGCAGAATAATTCCCAGTATCTTGTCCCTGAAGGAATTGCAAGTTACTGTGAGATGGTCTCACGAAGTCGATGGTTCGTTAAGGTGCTTCCAAGTAAAAAGCAGCACGCAGGGATGCAATCATTTAAAGCTTTATTCAACGTAGAGTAAATAGAAAGAATTCCCTGGCATGGAGGCCTCCATGCCTGGATTGAGCTCGTGGATGAGCTAGCAAGTAGAAGAAAGAACAAAGAGAAACTAGAGGGAGAGCAGCCCCTGAGCAGAGGTATTTATGGGGGTCCTCAGTCCCTCCCTTACCATAAAACTCTTGCCAATGGGGCTGCAGGGGTCGGGGACCCCTGACCCATCAGTGGGGGCAAAGATGCTTCTTTGCTCCCATCTGATGACATTTTTGGGAACTGCCATGGCTGGCACAAAAACATCTAACATTTACAGCAGAAAAAAAGGCTCCTCAAGGAAGGCACTGTATGAAGGATAATCTACTATTGCTGAGTAGAAGAATTGTGGCTGAATAATAGAAGCTGAGATTTTTTTTTCCCCTTTAAATCATATGACACTGCTAGGCAAATTGTCTGCATGCCATCTGCACCATCACTGCACATTACATTTTCAAGTTTTTGTCAAGACAATTTCATTTGAGGGGTATTAATCAAAAAGTAAGGATTTCTTTGCTGCAGCCTACCAAAGACTCATGTGGCTTTGAATTAATTATTATAATATGAAGTAAATTACCAGAGACATTATTAATACTAACTCAGCTACTTTATATCAAGTCAGTAATAAAAACGGACTTTAGATGATAACCAAATTCCAAATTATTTGATTATTTGCAATCTATTTTGGATATAATCAAAAACTATCTATAACCACATAATCAACTTAATTTAATGATGGATGTTTTCAAGGAGCAATGGCTCAGGCTAAAGAGAAGCATGGTCTGTGAGAAGTTTACAATCCAAAACCATTTCAACAGCACTTAGCACTTAGACTTATATACTGCTTCATAGTGCTTTACAGTCCTTCTCTAAGCACTTTAAAGGGACAGCATATTGCTTGGACCAACCTGCATCCTCATTTTGCCAAACTCAGAAGCATGGAAGGCTGACTCAATCTTGAGCCGGTCAGGATCAAACTCCTGACAGTCAGCAGAATTAGCCTGCAATACTGCATTCTAACCACTGCACTACCATGGCTCTAAATACCATTTCAACCAATAGTAAAGTCAAAGTAGCCCAATATACAGTAGTATTAAATATGAGTGCTAGATGGTCTTTCTGGGCAACTGAAATTTGATGATGAAATGCAAAGTAGAATAGGTCAATACATTAAAAGCCTACATCAGGATGTTCAAAGCTACATGAGCAATCTTAACATTTCAACTGTCACTATCTCTGCTAACCATGCCTTTTTGCAAATGTGAGAAGGAGCTACACATATAAAAAGATCCAGGATCAGGAAGAAATATTCCTAAAGCTCTTTCCATAAATTACTATATTCAAATTGGCTCATAATAGGGTAGGGAAGAGCAGAGGTAGCCACCCATTGTCCACAATCCTTCATATCCTATATTATTTTAAGATGGACTTCATCAAAACTTGCTCTCAAGTTGAATTTGATCTTGGTGAATATGTGGACCCATCCTTGTGCTTTATTGGGGAACAAATAGGAATTGGTTTGCCATGGCCTTCTGGGAAGTGCATTTCAGTTTATTTTCACTTTTTAGATTTAAATGTATTCAATTTGTATGGCCACTGACCTCACCACAGAGAGACTAGTCTAGGCAGCTAACAACAAATTTAAAAAATGATACAAAGAGGTATTAAAAATCACAATATATATGATAATCAAGAGAAAATACCAAACACAACAAACTGAACAGTAACTACTTTGCCTCTAAAAAATTATCTGGCCCCCACATCCAGGAACACATTCAAGGCTTCAATACTTTCTGAAAAGCTGTCAAGGTCAGGATCACTTTAATCCTGGGGGTTACAGTGCTCCAAAAGGGCACTTGTTATAAAAAAAAATTCTATCAATATATCATTCTTTAAGAATGGGACCTGCAGCATGCATCTCCTGCCAATACCCAATTAAGATGTAAACTAGTTCCTGCCAATACCCAATTAAGATGTAAACTAGTTCCCTAGAGAAGATCTGTATGCCACCAAAAGTGTTCTCAGCTTCTTCCTCTCAAAGTTGGTGTGCTTTGCCCTTAAATCAATTTGGGGTCTTCCAAGTGCATTAACACTGTAGCTTCCAGGGACATTGCGAGGACATTAGCATGAAGATGGCTGTAATCAACATTTCACCACAAATCATACTTTTACACATGAATAATATGCTTGCATCAGTGGGCATGTTTGGAGATATAAATGATAGATAGATAGTGTTATGTATTGCGTTGATTCAAAGCACGAGGCGAGATGAGCAGGTGAAAACAGGAACATGCTTTATTAAACTGCTGGAAAGAAGAGAGCTGTGTGTGCGTCTGTACCACTATTTATCAGGATGGCCACTAGGTGGCAGCCAATAGGTTTAAAGTACAGTTCCTGCATAAATCAGCCAATGGCTGAGCAGGAGACTCTAAGTCTGGCTAAAACCCCCAAGCTGTTACCCAGGCAACTGTTAGTAGCAATCACAATGTGAACTTTGCACACAAGAAAAACCCCAATACATTACACCCCTCCCCCCTAGAATGTACACACATTCTACAAATCATTTAGGCACAAAGTCTTGCAGATGTGGTGGTCTGTGTGACCTTGTAGAACACCTGGGAGATCCAGGCACATTGTGGTCTACCAGCTTGCCCACCGGGCTGGTTAGACCAGTAGTCAGAGGTTCACGAGAGTCGGACTGACTTGAGTCCCTTTGGTTGGCCCTTCCAGGTTGGCCCAGACCAAAGTCTAATGCTGGAGCACAGTTAGCACAGCAGCTGTCTTTTTCTGGTTGGCTTTCCACATCAGTGGACCCACGTTGCACTCCTGGGCTGTGCCCATTTACAACCACCTCCCCGTTGAATTGACTGCAAGAGTCCTCAGAACATGTGAACTGCTCTGTTCTGATGCTGGTTTCAAGCCCTGGGAACGGGCCTGGTGCACGATCCTCACTTTGTGACCATTCTGCATAACACTTATGTAGCTGATCCATATGGTGGCGGACGATCCTCCCCCCATCCATAGTCACCTCGTAGGAGAGGGGCCCAGAAATTTTGACAATTGTGGCCAGTACCCACAAGTTCCCATGCCCATAATTCCGTGCCCATACCCTCTTGCCCACTTGCAACCCCCGTGGAGCTTTCGGGCATGAGGTGTCTGTTGCAGGTGCAGCTTGTCCAGTTTCATGATTAGTCTTTTTCCCCAGCAAAACTCTGCTGGGCTCTTTCCGGTTGCTGTGCAAGGCATGGTATGCTGACTCAGCAAGAAATCAGCAAGCCTATGGTGCCAATCTCCAGTCACTACTCGCTTCAGTGACTCTTTTGTTGTGTGCACCATGTGTTCGGCTTGCTCATTAGAGGAAAGGTGAAAAGGGGCCAATGTGGCGTGCCTTATGAGGTTTGCCCTCAAGAAGGCCTGGAACTCTGTTGCTGTGAACTGGGCACCATCTGGCAACCCGTGTGTGCAAAAAGCTTTTTAAGCACCTGGATGGTCCTAGCAGTAGACATAGTTGATGTGGGAATTACTTCCAGCCATTTTGAGTAGCTGTCAACCACTATCAGAAATAGTTGCCCTTGGAAAGAACCAGTGAAGTCAGTATGGATCCTTGTTCACGGGCTATGAGTCTCCTCCCATCTGTGGACTGGAGCCTGTGGCATTTCTGGTTTGGACTGTTGACACTTGTAACACCCGTGTACCTGGGCCTCGATAGCCTTATGTAACCCCGGCCACCAAAGGTAGCTCCGTGCCAATGCCTTCATCCAGATAATGCCCGGATGACCCTCATGGAGAGATTGCAATATACACTGCCTTAATAAAGTGGGGACAATGACCCTGCTCCCCCACAGGATGCACTCCTTATGAGCTGAAAGCAAGTAAAATAACCCTGGAACTCAAGTCCACAGCTATTTTCTAGCCACCCTGTGTGAACCCATGCCAGAACCCTGCTCAGAACTTTGTCTGCAGCAGTTTCTGTAGCCACATCTCCTGCATGTAGAGGGAACTCAGGCAAATCTTGGATTGACAAGATGTGAGAAGCTGGTGCCATATGTGACTCCACGTGAGGCAATGGTAGCCTACTTAGGCCATCAGCATGGTCCATGTCCTTTCCAGGTTTAAATGTCAGCCTAAAGTTATAGGCAGATAGAAAAATGGACCACCTTAACATTCTGGGTGAGAGGATTTGAGGTGTCTATCTGTCAGTAGTGAACAGCCCCAATAATGGTTTGTGATCAGTGAATATTGTGAATTCCATGCCATACAAGTAATTGTGGAACTTTTTCACCCCGACCACGATGGCCAGAGCCTCTTTGTCAATTTGAGTATAATTTCACTCAGCAGGTGACAGGGTGCGTGAGTAGTATGCAATTGAGTCCCATCTCTGGACAAATGGCTTAGAACAGCCCTCAACCCATAAGGGGATGCATCACAGGCCAGGCAGACTGGCAATTTCTCATTGAAATGTGTGAGCACTGAATTAGAAGACAGTAGTGCCTTTACTGCCTTGAAACTGCTTTCGTGGACCTTGGTCCACTTCCATGGGACGTTCTTATTCAAGAGCCAGTGTAACGGCTCTGCCACTGCAGTCTTGTTAGGTAAGAATGCATGGTAAAAGTTCAGGAGGCCCAGGAATGTCTGGAGCTCTCCCTTTGACTTGGGGGAAGGTGCCATCTGAATGGCTCTCAATTTGGATTTGGCAGGGTGGATGCCATCAGCATCGATGTGGGAACCCAGGAACTCAGAAGAAGGGACCCCAATTTTACATTTGTCCCTTTTCAGTTTAAGTCCTGTGGAGAAGAACCATTGGAGGACAGTCTTTAGCCTCCCAACAAGCACCTCAGTGGACTCACTGGCAATAAGCACATCATCAAAATAGGGGGAAACTCCCGGAATGCCCTTTAATGTACGCTCCATGACCCCTTGGAATATTCCTGGGGCCACAAACCCCAAACTGGAGGCGTTTGACTTTGAATGCCCCCCTATATGTTACGATTGTTTGCATGGCTGTGGTGGCCTCATCAACCGGTAGCTGTTGATAAGCCTGAGCCAAATCTAATTTTGCGAACATGGTACCCCCTTGTACTGATGCCAGATTGTGGCTCACAACTGGCACCGGGTATGTGTGCTGCTGCAAAGCCCTGTTAAGGGTACATTTGTAATCAGCACAGATTCTGATTTCCCTGTTGGCTTTAAGTGGCGTGACAATGGGAGTTTCCCACTCCCCCCATCTACGGGTTGTAAGATTCCCTGGTTTACTAGCTTGTCCAGCTCTGCATCAATTTTATGCTTAAGCGCAAATGCACTCTGTGGGGCTTGATCCTTATGGGCATTATGGCAGGATCAACCTTGAAGGCTATAAGAGGACCCTTGTACTAACCCAGGCTAGTGTCAAACATGTCCACGAGCTCCTCGCATACTGACACCAATTTCTCCGCTTGTGTCCGGTTGATCCCTGTAACTTGGATTCCCAGGGCATCAAACCAATCAAGGCCTATGAGACTTGTTCTCTAGCCCTCCACCATGACCCTTGATGGTGACTGGGGAATTCTGGAAGTCGGTAAGGCGTATGTCAGATGGCCTGAGCTTGGGCCACTGCTTGCTGCGACTGCAGACTTGTCTGAAGGTATTCAGAAAAATAATTGACACTGCCGACCCGGTATCCAGCTCCATCCTACAAGGAATGCCTTGCAGTTCGACCTGAAGTCAAAATTTAGGTTTGAGGGGCCTACGAGCTCCTGTGCGGCAGACACTTCTGCGACTGGAGCAGAACCCCACTCTGAATTGTCCCAGGACCCTAGTACCTCTCCTTGGACCATCATGCTGCTTGTGGTTCTGTTGGCGACCCCGACAGATGGATGCGATGTGGCCTGTCTTCCCACAGGCCCGACATGTGGTCATTTGGAATTTGCAGTCTGCTTGCTGATGGTAGCCTCCGCAGCCCAGGCACTGAAGAAGGGGAAATGCCTTCTCAAAAGTGCTCGTGTCCTTATTGTGGTGCTTCTGGACCTTGTTGACTTCTTAGTTGAAGTTGTCTTCTTCCTGAAGTTCAGTGTCCTCGTGGTGGACTGCTTCCTCGTGCATTGTGTTTTTGGTGGGCTGCATGGCCTTCATAGCACCACCTGTGGCTTCGTCCACCATGACTTCTTTGAGAGCTTCTTGAAGCAACTCTCTGCTCCAAATGCCTCAAACAAGCCTGTCCCAAAGTCTCTCCTCCCGGTCCAAAAACTGGCACAGTTGCAAAGCTTGTCTCAATGCTGTGATGAATTTGGTGGCTGTTTCACCTGGTTGCTGAACACACTGTTCGAACGTGTGTCACCATGCTATCACCAATAGGTTTGGTTGGAAGTGTTCACCGAACTTTTCTTCAAGTCCATGAATGCTATGGACTCTATCTGGGCTGGCGCAATGAGATTCTCTGCAATATCAAAGGTGGCTGGGCTGCAGATGCAAAGGAGTGTTGCAGCCTTAAGGCCATCTTTGGAAACCTGGTTTGCTCTCAAGTAATTCTCGACCCGTGCGAAGTATGACGACCATCTCTCTGGATGAGTGACATCAAATTCTTCTAGTTTTCCGACCTTGGCCATTTCTGAAGGTCTTCGTGACTACAGAGTCGTTTCTTTTATCCTGCTTCCTGGTTAGCCCTGGAGCTGGTCCGCAGGGCCACGTGGTCGCTAGTGTGGGGACTAGCCGACCGGAGGGTGGGGAACCATGTTCCCAGCCAGGCACGTAGCTGGCCTCACCCTAGTGACTTGTTGCAGCTCTTCACGGGATGCAGGATCCCATCCTCATCACCAGTTTTATGTATTACGTTAGTTCGAAGCATGAGGTGAGACGAGCAGGTGAAAACAGGAACATGCTTTATTAAGCTGCTGGAACAGAAGAGAGCTGCGCTTGCGTCTACAACGCTATTTATCAGGATGGCCACTAGGTGGCAGCCAATAAATTTAAAGTACTACAATTCCTGCATAAATCAGGCAATGGCTGAGCAGGAGACTCTAAGTCTGGCTAAAACCCCCAAGCTGTTACACAGGCAACTGTTAGCAGCAATCACAACACGTGAACAGATAGATAGATAGATAGATAGATAGATAGATAGATAGATAGATAGA
>JAKJMR010018576.1:159022-180123 GCA_024449315.1 Daboia siamensis | reverse complement strand
AGATAGATAGATAGATAGATAGATAGATAGATAGATAGATAGATAGATAGATAGATAGATAGATAGATAGATAGATAGATAGACAGACAGACAGACAGACAGACACATGGCATATTTTGAGATTTTATATATACAGTAAGTAAGATCATGTAAGATACACAGGGCTTTTTTTCTCATAAAACGCTCAGAACGGAGTTCTGGCACCTTTTTTGGATGGAACCTTGTAGGATAGGCAAGGTGGGTTGTATGACGTGTAAGTTCCGGCACCTTTTTCTTATACAAAAAAAGCACTGAAGATACACATATTAATCCTTTCAATATATAACAATTTTCTCAAATCAATCTTTTTAGCTTATTTTCTTGTTTTTGTTTTGAATTATTCAAAAGCTCTGAAAGCTTATTATTTTTCATTTAGCAGAAAGGTTTGGACTGCACTTGAAAATGCTACCTAAGAGTGATTATAGTGCCATAAAATTGCTCATGGAAATATGTTCTATGATGGAATACCAGATGTTTTTATGCTTGTTTATAATTAAATAGCAGTCTTGGCATAGCTGCCACCATCTAATATGAATGTTTGCTATTCTTCAACATTGGAGCTTTTCCATAGATTTCTGAAAGAAGAAAAGTTGAGCTATGTAACATAGCTGTCATTTAAATAACAGAAGCAAAGATGAATACCAGGCCTAGTTGTAAAAATATTTATACTACATAATCATCTTGTCTGTTAACTGATATCTATTTCACTGTTAATTGTTCTTCAACTATTAAAAATGTTTCAATCAACATGTTTTGTGATATCAACAAACATAGATTTGTGAAAAGACAAGAGAACAGAGCTTAGCCCAAGTTGAGCCATTCAACATAGCTGTTATTTCAGCCCCAGTGAACAAATCTGAACACCGGGCCTAGATGTAACAGTATTTACACTGCACAATCATCTCTCTTCTGTTAACTGACATCCATTTAATTGCTAATTGAAAACAACAAGTACAGAATAAACATGAACTCAGACCTTTGGTTAACACAAATGCTCTCCCTGCATCTGAGTTAAGCCAAGCATTTTCTACAGTGTCTAGGATTTTGGTGCTCAACTATAAAGGATGTGTTGTATTTTAATAAGACTGTACAACTATGCCTGTTTACCATGTTTATTTGTCCCCTGGTGGTGATTAAAAATTCAATAGCTGCCTTCTATTATGGCTCATATTTTATTTTCAAGTGGCCATTAAATACTCCTCAGCTAGCCTGCAGAATGAAGACTGGAATTGTAGCTGCTCTCATTGTATAAGCATTATCAAAGACAAAGGTAGCTAGCTAGCTAAAAAAGGATGGAAAAGAAATTTTAGCCCCAGAAGTGTAATTAGTTTTATTAAGGATTTAGAAGGGGATTGGGATCAAGAAATGAAAAATGGGTACTCCAGCTCACTGCAAGTGTCCAGCTTGAGTAAACATTGCATTATATATATACTGAGATGCTTCCATTTCCTTTGTAAAGGGAGGTAGGGAGGAGGAGGGGGGAGAGGGAGAGAGAGAAGGAGAACGAGAACGAGAAGGAAGAGAAGGAGGAGATGACCCTCACAAATATTAGCCATTCAGTTTATGCTGTCTTTGGCCATAATAAAGATTTTACTGATAGCCATTCAGTGAAAAAGTGGCTGTATGGGATGCTCAGTGTGTTTCTTCAGGCATAAATTTACTATTTTTGATCAGTGATCACTTTATGGAGGAAAGAAAGAGAAAAAAAAGTATTTCCAGTATCAATGTTCTATTCACCCTTTCACCCTTTTTTGTCTTTTTATTTCATATTTAAACTTTTCTTTAAAGAATTAAAAGAAACTCTCTCAGTACATGTACAAAACTTGTTGATCGAAAAGTTTTTAATAGCAACAGCACTTAGGTTTGTATACCACTTCATAGTGCTTTTAGAGCCCTCTCTAAGCGGTTTATGAAGTCAGCATAGTGCTCCCAACAATCTGGGTCCTCATTTTACTGACCTCGGAACAATGGAAGACTGAGTCAACCTTGGGCTGGTCAGGATCAAACTCTTGACAGTGAGCAGTGAGTTAGCCTGCAATACTGTTGTCAACACTGCTAACATCGAATGTTATTGCTTGACAAGAGATGAAGAAATAGCCATTTCATATGTTAAACTTGTGTATTGCCTTAACAGATTGGGAGGGGAAGAGGAGGATTGTTCCTCAAGGCCATCTGAAATTAAAGAAGATAAGACCTTGGCAGGTTTTCTAACAGAAGGGAAACTGATTCTTTAAATAAATAGGAGAATATGATTAATGACAAAATTAGAAAGGTGGAGAATTGTGTTTTAATATATTGTGCAAGGGGGCAGAGATTCCAGCTTCCTTTGAGCAAGCATTTGCCTGTGTATTATGCTGAATAAAGGACTTTTAAGGTAAACAATGCCTCAGAGTCACTTGAAAAGCTCATATGTCGGAAACTTGACATCAAGCTGGAATCCACACTACTTTTTAAACTAATTAGGGAGTCCCGACCTCCCGTTGCTGTCTCCATGTTTAGGAGGCAGTCTGGCAAAGAGTTGGGAAAGATCCCATAATGGAGGGAGAAAAATTGCCTGAAGCCAGCTCCCCAACACCAGCAGCCACCCTGGGGGTGGGGGGAAAGGCCAGCAAAGCAGCTGGCAGGAAAAGAATTTCAGCAATCCTCCCAGCTGGGAGCTAGACCCAAACAACCAGGAGAATTGGTCTGGTCATCAGAGTGGATTAAGCCCAGCAGAGACTCCAGGTGCCTCGGAGCAGCCAGGCCAGCTGAGACTGAATACTCGGGTGAGTGGAAAATCCTGTCTGCAAATCAGACTGCCTGACAGACCCAGGAGTCCTCTGCCAAGTCCTCCAGACTCATAGAGACAGAGGACCCCAGCCTGGGGCCTTTGCAGCAATGGGAGGTTGGGAAGCCCCCACAAGTGAAAGGCCAACAAGCTCTGAGCTTGCCCCAGCTAATAGAAGGCTTGCAACAGCTGGGGGTGGTGCAGAAGCCTGGAGATCAGGAGCTGGTGGGAGGACAACAGCAAGGGTGTGAGCAGCAGAACCCAAACATGCAACCCCTGAGCATAAAGCAGGACCAGTGGGGACAGCAGCGCGGGGGGGGGGGGGTGGGGGGCTGGCAGCCATTAAATTAGCAAATAGAGTGGGGACAGCAGCCACTGGAGACACAACAGCAGCAGTGGGGGGCCCTGGCAGCCAGTGAATCAACAAACAGGAAGGGGCCAGCAGCAACTGGGGGCACAACAACAGCAATGGGGCCCCCAGCAACAGTTGATCCAACAACCAAGGGGGGAGGAACAGCAGCAATGGAGGCCTCAGCAGCCATTGAACCAACAACTAGGGTGGGGCGAGCAGCAATGGGGCCCCCAGAAAGCAATAATGAGCCCATCCTTCAGAACAACGTTCAATGGGGACCCAGAGAAACACTATTTTTTTCCTCAACCAAGTACACTCTCACTTGAATTGCTGGGGTCACATTTACCTGGACCCAGGTGTGATGGTCAATGTGATTGCATCCAACCTAGAAGGAGAAGCATCTGAATGGTTGAACAATTTATATAACGAGCAGGCCCCTGAATTGGAGGACCCCCACCTGTTCCTCCCAGGGCTGAGGGAAAGATTTGAGGACCCATCCATTGCCCTCAAAGTGGAAGAACAAATCCAAAAGATAAAGCAATCTGGCTGGCCTGCCCTAGAGTACATGTGGGAGTTTAGAAAGATGGCAGGTTGGATAGAGCGATGGCCTGAGCAATCAATAATTCATCTTTTTAGAGAAGGGTTAGACGACCATCTCTCTCAGGCATGTATCTACCGAGCTGTACCCAACCAGCTGCATGAATGGTATCAGGCAGCGGTGAAATTAGATGTCCACTATAAAAAGCCTCCCCCACCTGAAGCTGTGCCAAAACCAGGATTCAGATGGCTACCACCCCCCCGAAAACCCCAATGACTGCTACTGCCGAAAGACCTAAACCACCTACAGGTCCGCCAATCAAGTGCTTTCAATGTGAACAGCAGGGACATCAAGCAGCAAACTGCCCAGTTCCTTACCCGCAACAGCAGAGAACACCAGATCCAACAACGAGGAAGAAACCCGCACAGCAGCCATCAAGAGAAAAGTCCAACTGGGCCATCCAGGAGCCCATTACCCAGGTTACATCCCCCATCCAGGAGGATGCTAGCGCACTGACCAGACCTACCCCCACTTTACCCAGTTTTGACAGCGATGATGAAGGGGAGAACGGCCCGATGGTGAGTTGATGCATCCTACCTTTTTCATTGCCTGCTAAACTCATAATCCCTAAATCAGAGGCACAAGTAGACCTGAAAGAGCTACTCGATACTGGCTGCTCCCAATGCATCATTAGCCTGTCATATGCCTTGAGACTGGGTATACGGGCATACCTGTGAGGTTCGAGCAAGCCAATGGCTCCCTAATGGGAGGGAGTTTGTTGTTGTTAGTTGCGAAGTCATGTCCGCCCCATTGCGACCCTATGGACAATGTTCCTCCAGGCCTTCCTGTCCTCTACCATCTTCTGGAGTCCATTTAAGCTCACGCCTACTGCTTCAGTGACTCCATCCAGCCACCTCATTCTCTGTCGTCCCCTTCTTCTATTGCCCTCAATCTTTCCCAGCATTAGGCTCTTCTCCAGTGAGTCCTTCCTTCTCATTAGGTGGCCAAAGTATTTGAGTTTTAGCTTCAGGATCTGGACTTCTAAAGAGCAGTCAGGATTGATCTCCTCTAGGACTGACCGGTTTGATTGCCTTGCAGTCCAAGGGACTCGCAGGAGTCTTCTCCAGCACTAGAGTTCAAAGGCTTCAATTCTTTAGCGCTCAGCCTTTCTTATGGTCCAGCTTTCACTGCCATACATTGCAACTGGGAAGACCATAGCCTTGACTATACGGATTTTTGTTGACAAGGTGATGTCTCTGCTTTTTAGTGTGCTGTCTAGATTTGCCATGGCTTTCCTCCCGAGGAGCAAGCGTCTTTTAATTTCTTGGCTACAGTCCCCATCTGCAGTAATCTTGGAGCCCAGGAAAATAAAATCTGTCACTACCTCCATTTCTTCCCCATCTATTTGCCAGGAATTGAGAGGGCCAGATGCCATGATCTTGGTTTTCCTAATGGAGCCCTTATGCCTTGAAATAGGCGAGCACTGGGAGTTTATTCACTTCCTGGTAACTCCAAAGATGTCTGAAACTATGATTCTAGGACCAGCCTGGCTAGACAAATAGAAGCCATTGATCTGGTGGGAAAAGGGAATGAGAACTGTGGGACTACCCATATGGCCCGATCCTCACATGTTACAGGAGAATTTAGCCCACCCAATGAGCGAGCGCACATTGCTGCCTTACGGCCACCTGGTGAGCCGCTCATCCCCAGCAAGTACCAGGACCTAGCGGAGGCATTTAGTGAAAAAGAATGCAACATCTTGCCTCCTCACCGTCCCAATGATTGTTTCATAGAACTGTTATCAGGGGCCAAACTCCTCCGACCAAGAATGTACACTATGTTCCCCCCTTGAAACGGAGAAGATGCAGCAATATGTGGATACAAACCTAGCGAGGGGATTCATCGAATGGGCCAAGTCTACTGTGGGATCCCCTGTGTTGTTCAAAGAGAAAAAATATGGGTCTCACCATCTCTGCATGGACTATAAAGGCCTAAATGCTGAGAGTGTGGAAAATAAATACCCTCTCCCCCTCCTGAAAGACTTGCTAACCCACCTGGTGAAGGGGAGCATCTTCACCAAGTTAGACTTGAGAGTAGCATATTACCGGGTAAGAATAAAGGAGGGGGATGAGTGGAAGACAGCCTTCAACTGCCCCTTGGGGAACTACCAATTCAAAGTCATGCCATTTGGACTGCAGGGGGCCCCAGCCATATTTATGCAGTTGATTAATGAGGTCGTACATGAACACCTATACAAAAGGATCCTAGTATACCTTGATGACATCCTGATATACCGCACGAATATGACTGACCACATAAAACTGGTCAGAGAACTGTTAAAAAAACTATTGAATGCCAAACTTTATGTCAAATTGTCGAAATGTGAATTTCACCAAAACCAATTAGATTATCTTGGCTATAGAATTTCCAATGAGGGTATCAAAAAGGTAAAAAACATAATTGAATGCCAGCCCCCAAAGACCCACAAACAGCTCCAGAGCTTCGCAGGGTTTGCCAACTTCTATCGTCAATTTATTCCCTCTTTTGCCGAGATTGCTTTACCTCTTACAGAAGTACTCAAAATAGGCAAGAGAGGGGGAAAGCTGTGACCTGGCCAACCACTGGCATGGACTATGAGTTGTCAGAAAGCTTTTGAGAATTTAAAAAGACTATTTGTGGCTGAACTCGTCCTAAAGCACCCCAGGGGAGCCCTTTGTAATTCAGGCAGACGCCAGCAACGTGGCAGTCAGAGTGGTATTATTGCAAAGAATAAAAGTGGGGTCCTGCAACCTTGTACTTACACCTATAAGAAATTTACTGAAAGCGAGAGGAAATGGACAGTCTGGGAGAAGGAGGCCTTAGCTATTAGATGGGGGCTATTAAACTGGTGACACTATTTAGAAGGGAGCAAGGTGCCTTTTGAAGTATGGACAGATCACAAAAATTTAGAGGCACTGAAAACTCCCTTCAAATTGTCCCCAAAACAAGTACAATGGGAGCAGTACTTCAACCATTTTAACTTTACTCTAAAGTACATACCAGGAAAAAAAAACCTTCCTACCTGATGCGCTCTCCTGATTGCCACAGTACAAAATTTTTTTTTTTATTTTATTTTAATTCCATTTATATCCCGCCCTTCTCCGAAGACTCAGGGCGGCTTACAAGCTTAGCAGTAGCCTTCATTCTATGTATATGCCTGCTTATTAGGGCTTTCACACACACCCCAAGCGGCATTATTACAAAGTCAGCTTATTGCCCCCAACAATCTGGGTCCTCATTTTACCTACCTTGGAAGGATGGAAGGCTGAGTCAACCTTGAGCCTGGTGGGATGCGAACCTGCACTAATTGCAGGCAGCTGGTGTTACTTTAAGGAGGCATTAGATATCAAAAAGCAAACATGAAGAAGTTCACGAGGCAATTATCCCCGGTCCACAAACTGCGGCCCAACTCACACCTCACAGGACCCCTAATCCTGATGACCCCAGGGTAAAGAAAATAAAATAAGAACTCCTCACTGATCAATGGTTTAAAGAGAATCAGACATCCCTAATATGCAGGGGTGGTCTGGCTTACAAGGGGGAAAAATTGTACTTGCCTGAAGCTCTTCAAACATAGCCATGATGTCAAACAGGCTGGACATGTCGGATATCTAAAAACTCTACATCTCACTCGCCGGCAATTTTGGTGGCCCGGACTAAAACAAGATGTAGAAAACTATGTCAAGAGCTGTACTGTATGTGCCACCATAAAAAGAATCCCAGGAAAGAATCCTAGGCTACTGCAACTTGTGGACGAACCTTCTCAACCATGGGAAGAAATAGCTATGGACCTTATAGTAGACCTACCCAACAGTAATGGAAATACTGTCATTTGGACTGTGATAGACCTATTTTCAAAACAGGCTCACTTTATCGCCTGCAAAGGACTTCCATTGGCTCAACACCTGACTAAGTTGTTCCTAAAACATATCCATCAACTACATGGTGCCCCTAAGCAAATAATTTCAGACAGAGGGGTGCAGTTCACAGCTAAATTTTGGAGAAACTTTCTTAAATTAATTGGATCATCTCAAGGCCTATCAATTGTTTTTCACCTGGCTACTAATGGAGCCACAGAATCCACCAACAAAATGGTGGAACAATATCTTAGATGCTCTGTTTCTTACCAACAAACAAACTGGACCGACCTCCTCCCTTTTGCAGAGGTGGTTTACAATAATTCAATACATAGCAGCACCAGCTATACTCCTTTCCGTGTAGCCACAGGGAAAGAATTCAACCCTATACTGGAATACCCTCAGTTACCCTCCACTTCCCAGACTCTTGATCATTTGGTGAAAGGTTGGGAAGAAGTTTGGAAAAATTAAAAGTTGGCCTTAAAAATGACTTTTGAGACCTACAAAAAGCAAGCTGACAAAAAAAGAAAGCAGATGCAAAAATGTAAAGAATTGGAAGAAGAGATTAAATTGAAGGAGAAAGCTTTTATCTTGAATCCATCAGATAAGAGACTAAGGATTTCAATAAATTTGTTGAAAGAGCAATTTAATATGTTAATGGCGGATCAGGTTGCAACTAACTTGTGATATGCAAAACATAATACTTTTTGTAATGCAAACAAGCCTGGTAGGTGGCTAGCTTATCAATTAAGGAAAAAAAACAAGTTACGTACTATAGAGAAAATAGAACATAAGGGTAAAGAAACATATCAACAAAATTTGATTAAAAAGGGTTTTTTGGATTTTTATGTAAAGTTATATGCTAGCGAGAATATACAAGCCTTAGATATAGATAAATATTTACAGGATGCGCATATTCCTATGCTTTCATATGAACAACGGGAAGGGATGAATCGTTTAATTACTTCTGAGGAAATTATATTAGCAATTAAACAGTTAAATGTGGGTAAGGCTCCTGGTACAGATGGCTTAACAGCAATTTATTATAAAACCTTACTTGCAGAGATGGTAGAACCTTTAAAGGAATTATTTAATAATATCCAGGCTGGAGGGGAAGTGCCTCCATCCTGGAGAAGGGCTTTTATATCATTGATCCCAAAGGAAGATCAAGATCTTACTCAGCCTAAGAATTATAGACCTATATTGCTTTTAAATACAGACTATAAGATTTTTGCAAAAATATTGGCAAATAGATTAATGCAAGTCTGGAAACAAATGGTTCATACTGATCAGTCTGGATTTATAACTGGAAGATATATGAAGTATAATGTAAGACAAATAGTTAACTTAATTGAGTATTTGGATAAGAACAACCAAGTCCCTGCAGCATTGATATTTTTGGATGCTGAAAAAGCTTTTGATCAGTTGAACTGGCAATTTCTATTGAAAGTTGTGGATAAGATGAATTTTGGGGATAAATTTTTGCAATCTATTAAGGCCATATATAAACAACAATTGGCGCAAATTATAATTAATGGGGGACTAACAGATGTATTTAAAATTGAAAAAGGTACAAGACAGGGGTGTCCCCTGTCACCATTACTGTTTGTGTTAACATTGGAGATTTTATTGATTAAAATTCGTGAATCAACTATAATAAAGGGAATAAAAATAAAACAGAATGATTATAGATTAAGAGCCTTTGCGGATGACTTGGTTGTCACATTATCTCAACCGATTCAATCGGTTATAGACTTGATGGATATTATAACTCAATAAGGGAAAGTTTCTGGTTTTAAGGTAAATAATAATAAGACTAAAATATTATCTAAAAATATGACCATGAATGAAAAGGAAATGTTAGTAAAATTGACAGGTTATGAAATAGTGAAAAAGGTTAAATATTTGGGAGTATATATTACAGCTTCTAATGTGAAATTATATAAGAATAATTATGAGATGTTATGGATACAAAAGGATTTAAATAATTGGAAAACATTACAATTATCTTTGTTGGGAAAAATTGCAGCTGTTAAAATGAATGTTTTACCAAAGTTTCTTTTTTTGTTTCAAATGATACCTATTTTGAAAAAGGATGCTAATTTGGATAATTGGCAGAAGGGTATTAATAAATTTATTTGGGCGGGGAAAAAACCGAAAGTTAAACAAGATTTTACAAGACGCAAGGGAAAGAGGAGGACTTAAGGTGCCTAATTTGAAATTATATTATGATGCGGTGGTTTAAACACTGGTTAGTGATTGGTTTAATTTAACAAATAAAAGTATACTTCATCTTGAGGGATGGGATTTATTATATTTATTATATGGGTGGCATGCATATTTGATTTATGATAAAAAATTTGACAAGGCCTTTAAATCTCATATTTTAAGAAGTGCTTTATTGCGTGTTTGGAAAAAGTATTATTATAAGTTGAATTATAAAATACCAATTTGGGGGATTCCTGGACACGCAATAGAGGGTGTATCTATGGGTGTGAACTTGGATATGATTTCTTATAAGGAATTACTTAGATTGGTAGGGAATGATTGGCAATTAAGGTCATTAGCTGAGTTAAAACAAGAAAATATTGTACAGTCTTGGTTCCAGTATACTCAATTGCAAGCTAGGTGGAAGTTAGATCAGAAGGTTGGTTTGACATTGATGGATGAAAATTTGATAAAACAGATTAAAGATCAAACTCGAGTGCATATAAAGAGAATTTATATTGCTTTAATAGAATTGGATTCGGAAATGGAATTAGTGAAAGACTGTATGGTAAAGTGGGCTCAAAATATTCAAGAACCGATCCCATTGGATGTATGGGAGGTAATTTGGGTTAGAAATGTAAAATTTACTCAAGCCCAAAATTTAAGAGAAAATTTTTATAAAATGTTTTATAGTTGGCATTTGGGGTAATATTGTAACTTTTATAAAACTTTTCAATAAAAAAAAGAGAGAGAGCTCCCCAAAGAACATTCCAAGTTGGGGAAAAGGTCTATTTGTCGACCAAATACTTATGCCTTAAACTACCCAATAAGAAATTGGGACCAAAATTCTTGGGGCCTTTCCCCATTGTGAAAATCATCAACCCGGTCACAGTAAAATTGAAACTACCCAGACTTTTGGGGAAAATTCACCCAGCTTGCTGAAACCTTTTTGAACCTCTACTTTATGACCTCCCCCTAAGAAAGCACCTGGACCCCTCATAGTAGCAGGCCAGACCCATTATGAAGTGAAATGTATTCTTGACTCTAGAATATTTAAGAGAAAATTACAGTACCTAGTACAATGGAAGGGATACTCATTGTCTGAAGCCATTTTGGTGAAATCTACTGATGTGAAAGCTGACAGACTTATCAAAAGGTTTTACGAGAAACACCCCAACAAATCAAAAGCCAGTTCCTAACTTGTGTTTTGTTTACATTACAGGATCTGTCCTTTTTGTAAGGGGGGCCAGATGTCAATGCTGCTAACATTGCTTGACAAGCGATGAAGAAGTAACCATTCCATATGTTAAACTTGTGTATTGCTTTAAGAGATTGGGAGGGGGGAAGAGGAGGATTGTTCCTCAAGGCCATCTAAATTAAAGAAGAAAAGACCTTGGCGGGTTTTCTAACAGAAGGGAAACTGATTCTTTAAATTAATAGGAGAATATGATTAATGACAAAATTAGAAAGATGGAGAATTGTGTTTTAATATATTGTGCAAGGGGGCGGAGATTTGGGGGACTTGTTGGACCTCTGACCATTCCATGGTAGGCAAAGGTGTCAGGGGCATCTACTCTCAACAGAGGCAAGATTTCAGCTTCAAGATTTAGGTGATCAGGTGGGTGATCATCCATGTGCTTCAGGTGAGGTATGGTACGTGTTACCTCTGGAGTAGAAATTTGACTGCGATCATCTTGTGAGGCCTCCCATTTTGGCAATGGCGACAGGAGGAACTGTGGACTCCCATCTAATGACTGGATGCGGAGTTCAGTGACTGGCAATGGTGAAGGTAGGATCTGTGAGCTCCCATCTAACAACTGGATGTGGAATTCAGTGTCTTTCCTCCCTGCTGTGCTCTGTCACACAGTGCACATTGTGAAAGGCATTTCTGCACTTGGGGGTGCACTTGGTAATGGCGAGTCGCTGCATGCTGATGTGCAGTTGACCTTGGTGAGCATCTCTGGGTGCTCTTTGGAGCCATGTTGGGGCTCCTTGGTTGAAGGAGGAGTAGAAGTTGCTTGTTGTAGCTGCTCAGAATCTGGATGCAGGGCTCCTGGGCATTTGTCATCCTCACTTGGGTGACGCTTCCCTTTAGTTGTGCAAGCTTTGGCCTCGTGATCTGCAGACTCACAGCATTCGAAGCAGACCTTATACTCTTCTGAATCCAATCTTCTTCTCCAGGATGTTGGGGGCCCATTGTGTTGTGTGGATTTACCATCAGGCTGGGCTGGTATGGCATTGAGGTCATCAGGGGCACAATCAGTGGCTTCTCATTGATCCTCACAAGCATTGCTCTCAAAAGCAAGAGAATGTGGTACAGACAGCTGGCAGTTTTCTTCAGAATTCTTCTTTTTGAGGGTAACCTGAGGGCCCTTGAGGGTTTGGCCTGAATTCCTCTGGCTTTATGTTAAGCTGAGGAGGTCTGACTTCTTGTGTGCTTACTTGTTGGGGGGAATCTCGTCATTTGGGTGGTGTGTTGCTGGCTCCCTGGCCAATTGGCACATCTGGTGGCCGAGATTCTCCTCTGTGTTCGAGTGTGAAGGCAGCACCTCGGGATGCTGTTTCCCATTGACACAGTAGGGACTTTAGCCTGGCCTGATTCCTGGTAATCTCATCCTGCAGCAGGTGCTTTTCCTGCTGTGGAGTCATCATCATTGCAGATGGACCTGTCAGGTTACCATCTGTGACTTGGTTCGCTGGAGCCAGTTGTTTAGCCTCAGAGGGAAGATCTCCTGATGCAGATGATGATCTGTCGGTTCTCTGGCTAATGGCCACATCTGGTCGTGGAGATTCTCCTTCCTGTCCACTTGGTCTCTGAGGACTTGTGGATGACCATGGTGCTCCTGCCTGCTCATATCGGATTGCACTGTGGTCGTCAACATAGGTCTGTGCACAGTCATGTGGATTTACAACTTCTGGCTTTCTAGAATTGGGCTCGAAGGTAACATCTTGGAGTGCCTTCTGTAAAGCTTTCACTCTTGCCACACTCTGCCACTTTCCACTGATACTGTAGAAAGTCAAGCCTGGGCTGAGCTATGGCCATTTCTTTCTTTTGTCTAGCCTCCAGTCTGGCCATTTCTCCCTTTTTGCTCCCTTTTTAGCAGCTGCTTGGCTTTTGCCCAACACAGAGCTGCTTTGGTGATTTCTGTCTTTATCAGCTGCTCTTCCTTTGCCACAGGTAAAACTGCTGTGTCTACCACAGCTTCGACTTGTGCTTGCACTGCCCTGGGGCATCGGAATAAGTGGCTATGATGAGGAGATGTTTTGGAGTGGTGGGAGGCTTCGTAGTTGGCCTTCTTGCACAGTATGTCTTCCAGGTGTAGCTCGCCCTCAGGGAGGCATTTTTTACTTTCTAAGAAATGCTCTCATTCCTTGTTTAGCAGCTTGAGGCATTGCATTTCATTCTCGAGTGTTGGATCCCTTAGCTGCTTCTGGACCTTTCAAGATAGTGCCCATAGTCTTTTCATTTTCCTTTAATGAAAGAGTGCATTTGGGAGAAAGCTCCTCTTTTGGTGCTTGGCAGAGTTTCTTTAATTTTTTCCAGTTTCTTTCGTGGCTTTCATTGTACACATCCCATTTCTCCATCAGGTTTGCCCACATAGCTTCTGTAGGCTTTCTTTGTAGCCTCAGGTCATAGGGTTTCTGGGATGTATTTGGCCTCACCAAAGCTTGGACATCAGCTTCTGTGTACAACTCAAGGTGGGTTGGTTGAAGCAGTTCTCCATGGTTGATTGCTTGAAGTGGATCTTCTGAATCAATAAGACACTTCCCCATGGCTAGGACAGTTTCAGAAAACTTCTTACCTATTTTTAACTAATTCAGTGAACTTTGCTCTCTGATCACCAGGGAACATCTTCTGCATGGTTAGAGACTTCAGGGAAGTTCACCCTTTGGCCACTGGGGGGCATATATGTGAGTGGTGACTTCAGAGAAGCTCACTCTTTGATCTCTAGAGGGCACTCTCTATGTGTCTGGAGACAAGCCTTTTATTTGCAGAGGAGCCACCAGGGTGCTGCTTGTATGAGTGGGTACTTCAGTGAAGTTCACTCTTCAACCTGTAGGGAGCACTGTTTATGTGTCTGAAGGCAAGCCTGTTATTTGCAAAGTAGCCACCGGGGTGCTGCTTGCATGAGCGGGTACTTCAACAAAGTTCACCTTCTGACCACTAGGGGTTGTTGTTTGGAGGCAAGCCTGTTATTTGCAGATCAGCCACTGGGGGTGTGCTGTTCTGCATGAGCAAATGCAAGCCTGTTATTTGCAGATCAGCCACTGGGGGTGAGCTGTTCTGCATGAGCAAATGCAAGCCTGTTATTGCCCCTAGCCTTCACTTGGACACAAGGTCAACCAAATTTTTTCTTCTTAGTACCACAAGTTGTAAGCCAGTCTGGAACTCCTAAGGAACTGCCTGTTAAGAGTTTCAACTGTAGGCTAACCGTGCCTTTAATTAAGGTTAATTTGCTCCTTGTTCCCTTGTTTAGAACTAGTGGGACTGGGTAGGGTTGCTTTGCATTAGGCTTTAGTTACAGATAACATAAATGCAGGCTTGTTGTTGGCAGGTTGTCACTAGAGGGCTTTGTTGCGCTGCCTATGCTTGGGATAGGCTTGCTGAATAATTTCCCTTCTGGAGATTTAAAACATATATTTTAGGATTGTTAGCTAAATCTCATCTTATTTCCATAGAAGGATGCTTTCATGCCTTGACATAAGTGTGAATCAATATCTTTCTCTGTCTATATAGACTTATTTGAGGGTGTCACGTAAGGGCTTTTTATGATGTTCCAATCAAAAGCAGATTGAAATTTAATGCTTGCCCTTTGCAGACAGTATGTGTTTTAGTTTGGCCACCAAGGGTTGCTGCCTGCTAGAAATTAGGGATTTCTTGTGCCTCCACATTCCATTAATTCCGAAGGGAGTGTGGAGGCTAGGAGTGGTTTTCTCTCACCAGTTGCCTGGTTACCAAGGCAACTGATTACTTTATTGCCCTCTTTATGGCTGAGCCAGAGAGGAAGGGTTTTGCAAACTAACAAACCTTTCTCCTTTTTGAGTAAAATCTTTAAACACAAATTGGGTTTGCAAAATCTTTAGTCAAAGACAACAGATCTCTGAAACTGAAACTATTGTAGCAATCAGCTGATCACACAAAGCAGGCTTTCTTTGTCCACTTGTGCCCCTGAGTAGGGAGTATGAGTTTAGCAGGCAATAAAAAGGGTAGGATGCGTCGACTCATCATTGGGTCATTCTCCCCTTCATCATCGCTGTCGAAAGACGGTAGAACTGGGGTGGATCCAGTCCGAGTTCCGGCGTCCTCCCATGTGGGGGATGTGATCTGGACAACAGGTTCCTGTGTCATCTAGTTGGATTTCTCTCCCTTTAGCCGCTGTGCAGGTTTCTTTCTCACTGCTGGTCCTGGTCTGTTCTGCATTGGAAACAATTGCCAGGTCTACAGGTGGCTTGGGTCTTTCAGCCCTCACAGTAGTTGGAGATCTTTATGGGGGTGAGTGCCATTCAGGTTGTTTTGACCTTGGCTTGGGTTCAGGTAGAAGAGGCTTCTAACCCTTCTCTAAAAAGATGAATTATGGATTGCTCAGGCCATCTCTCTAGCTGACCGGCCAGCTTTTGAAACTCCCATGCGTATTCCAGAGCAGGCCGGCCAGCTTGTTTTATCTTGTGAATTTGCTCTTCCGCTTTAAGGGTGATGGATGGGTCCTCAAATCTTTCCCTCAGTCCTAGGAGGAAAAGGAGGGGGTCTTCCAAGTCAGGGGCTTGCTTGTTATATAAATTCTTCAACTATTCAGAGGCTTCTCCCTCTAGGCTGGATGCAGTCACATCAACCATAGCACCTGGGTCTGGGTAGAGATGGGCCCAGCTATTCAAATGAGAACGTACATGGTTGAGGAAGAAAATCAGTTTCTGTGGGCCCCCATCAAAGGTTGCTCTGAAGGTTGGGTTCATCACTGGTTGCTGGGGTCCCCATTGCTGCTGGCCCCACCCTGGTTATTGGTTAAATGGTTTCTGGGGGCCCCACTGCTCTTGTTGTGTCTCCAGTCGCTGCTGGCCCCACTCTGGTTGCTGATTTAATGGCTGTCAGGGCCCCCACTGCTGCTGGCCCTACTGGTCCTGCTGTATATTCAGGGGTTGCACATTTAGGTCACCCTTGCTGCAACCCTTGCTGTTGTCCTCCCACTAGCTCCTGATCTCCAGGCTTCTGCACCAACCCCAGTTGTTGTAAGGCTTCTATTAGCTGAGGCAAGCTCAGAGGTTGTTTGGCCTTTCACTTGTGGGGGCTTCCCAACCTCCCATTGCTGCAGAGGCCCCAGGCTGGGATCCTCTTTCTCTATGGGTCTGGAAAGCTTGGCAGGGGACTCGTGGGTCTGGCAGGCAGTCTGATCTGCAGACAGGATCTTCCACTTACCCAGATTCTCAATGGTTGATGATATGACATCTCCTCCCCATTCTGCTTCTGGGACCTCTTACTGCACAGTCTGGCCTCCGTATTCTCTACTGGAGTGGTTCCAGCTTGACGATGAGATAAGCTCATCTGCTGAGGTTTGGAGATCAGCGCAAATTCATCTTCCCACAGAAAACTATTTATTATTTCCTCTTCAGAAGTTTCGCCAGCAATAAGGCCTCCCCTCTCCATCTTGAGGATTCTTCCCTGAATCTTTGCCAGCTTATCTCTCTTACTGGAGACAGCGGCAGGGGTTCAGGACACCCCTTTCTTTCATTTCTACAGGCAGTCTAATTATAAACAAGTGGAATTAATGTGACTTAAAGCTACTAAATCAAGCACAATGCAGAATCACATCAATCTAGAAATGGCTGACCTTAAAGAGGATTTTTTTTAATTTGATAGATACTTTGTTGGCATTCAGGAAAGGAATTGCAAATTAAAAGAATTGAAACAATAACTCATTCTTTTAAAAGGTAAGGGGGGGGAGCTTAGCTGAAGAAAATAGTTCCAAGTCACAAGGTTAAAATTGTATATCGGGAAGAAACTAGACAAAAGGTTATTTATTTCCAACATAAAATATGGTTGATTAATCACTTCTGGTATAAATAACTCCCCTATGAGGAAAAATTGAAATATCTAAGGCCTTATAACTTGAAAGGATGAACAACATGAGATACATAAAATTAACCACATGGCATGGAGAATCTAGACCATGGGTCCATTCACTCTGATTTATAAGAGATTTCAGAAAGGCAGACAGTGCCATTCACTACTACTACTGATGGACATTAATTTTGTCAACTTAAAAAGATTTGACAGGTTCATGAAAACATGGCTTTCAATAGCTCCTAGTAGAAGAAACATGATATCCCTATTATCTGAAGATAGATGCATGACTCCAACGCCCCAGAACTCAACAACTTCAACCAGTTCATGTCATCCTTGAGAAAGCAATTTGAGGACCCCATGGCTGATGGTAAGGCCCAGGAGAGAATCAAAATGGTGAGGCAGGGCAGATGGCTGGTGGCTGAATATACACAAGAATTCTGTGCCATTACCAATAAGTTGAACTGGCCAGAAGATATCCTCCTTAGCCATTTCAAAGATGGGATAAACTATGACCTGAATGATGCTTGCTGCCTTGAGGTAACTCACACCACCTCAATGACTGGTACATCCTGTCAGAGGAGGCAGAGATAGACCTACCGAAGAGGCACCGCAGAGGGAAACAATGGACCTGCCTGCCTCCTGAGCAGATGCATGGGCCAGCGAAACCACTACCTACAGCTAAGAAATCAATGGGCTGTTTAAAGTGTGGGAGAGAGGGTCACTGCACCACAGAATGCCGCTCAAAAGCCCCTCAGTGCAAATTAGACCCATCTCCGGCCAGGAAATCAGGGAAGTCCCCAGCCAAACCAAAAGAGCCTGCCATGAGGGGGATAAAGGCTGTAGTGTTCCCAACCCCTGCACGGGCAGTGGACACTTTGGAGGAGAGCTTAGAGGGCAAAACCCTGGTAAGTGGATCCATTCCACCTATCCTCAAGACAGTCACTATCTTAGCTCCCTCCATGCCTAAAGCTGTCAGAGTGAAAGCCTTAATAGACTCTGACTGCACCCGCTGCCTCATTAGCCCAATGCTAGTGGGGATTTTGGGCATTCGTGTGAGGAGACTAAAGCAACCAATCCCCTTTGACCAGTAAGATGAGTCCATAGCCGGGGAGGGGTGTTACTAGCTACCCTAGCCACCTTACCAGTTCGCTTGTCCCTGGAGACCCATGAGGAAGATATAACATTTGTAGTGACCCCGGGCATGGAATACCCAATGATTTTAGGGCTGGAAATTGGAGGACAGCAAAACTCAAATTCCCAGAGGGGGAGTGGGCAAACTTAAAACCCCAACACCCCCCCCCCCAAACTCAAGGAACGGAGACAGCATCAGTGTGAGAAGAGAAGGGGTTACCAGAAATACTGGAAGAATACCGGGACCTTGCTGAAGTTTTCAGTGAGGAATGGGCAGATGAGCTCCCTCCTCACCGACCCACGGACTATGCTATAGAAATCAAACCTGGGACAAAACTCCTGAAGCCCAGGATGTACTCCATGAACTCTAAAGAGACGGAGGAGATGGAAAGATTCATAAATAAAAACTTAGAAAGGGGATTTATTGAGCCTGCCAAACCCAAAGTGGCTGCTCCGGTCCTGTTCAGAGAGAAGAAGGACAGCACTATGCGCTTATGCATGGATTACCACACCCTGAATGCAATTAGTGAAAATAATCTGTATTATTTTCATGAAGGATATGCTATTCCACCTATCAAAAGGAAGGATTTTTACCAAACTAGACATAAGAGAAGTATACTACCGCATTAGGGTCAAGGAAGGGGATGAATGGAAGATCGTATTCAATTGTCCAATGGGTTGCTACCAGTTCAAAGTTCTGCCGTTTGGACTGCAAGGGGCCCCCGCAGTTTTATGCAATTAATTAATGACGTGCTAAGAGAGCACCTATATAAGGGGGTCTTGGTTTACCTAGATGACATCCTTATCTTCACTGAGACCAAAGAGGAACATATTAACCTAGTCAGAGCAGTTCTGAAAAAGTTGTGGGCCACCCACCTATATGCAAAATTATCAAAATGTGAATTCCACCTGGAAAGAATAGACTACCTGGGATGTTGCATATACCTGCAGGGCATCAAAATGGACCCTGAGAAGTCAGGACAGTATTAGAATGGGTACCACCCCACACAAGGAAGCAATTGCAAAGTTTCCTGGGTTTTGCAAACTTCTACCCCCAATTCATCACTTCATTCACCCAAACAGCCCCGCCCCTCATGAACTTGTTGAAAATGGGGGGGGGGGGAATTAAACCTAGCCAGCCCCTGAAATGGACAATGGAATGTCAAGCGGCATTCAAGAGGCTAAAGAGACTTTTTTCTGCCGAACCCGTACTAAGACACCCAGACTCTGATAAACATTTCGTAATACAGGCAGACGCAAGCAATGTTGCAGTGGGAGCCATATTATTACAGGAAAATGTTGAGAGGGCACTGCAACCATGTGCATATACTGTATGTCCAGGACACTCACGGAGATAGAACAACGTTGGGCTATGTGAGAAAAGGAGGTGTATGCTGTAAGGTGGTTATTACTTACATGGTGTCATTTCCTTGAAGGAAATAAAATCCCCTTCCAGGTCTGGACAGACCACAAAAATCTAGAAGCACTAAAAACACCCAGGAAACTCACTCCTAAGCAAGCCCGCTGTTCTCAGCACTTTCACCAATTCTGTTTCACACTTAAACACTTACCAGGGAAAAAGAATTTCCTTGCAGATGCACTGTCTCACATGGCCCAATATAACAGCAACTGAACCACTGACTCTAAACAACTTATGCCCGAACAGCTGGCAGCACCAGTAACCACCAGGGCCCAAGCTAAAATAAAGCCGCAGCTAGATAGCCAAATTAGAATTGAATTCCAAAAGTCTTTGGAAACAGATGAATGTTTCCAGAAAAATAGACATGTGTGCACAATCAGAGACGACTACCCAGGGTGAGGGAGAGGTTATATATCAATTTCATGCAGTTGTACCATGATACAAACTCAGCAGGACATTTTGCGTTTGTAAAAACTTTACATTTAACTAAAAGGCAATTTTGGTGGCCGTCCATGAAAAAGGACATAGAAAGCTATGAGGCCAGCTGCCAAATGTGTGCAATGGCTAAGAAGCTACAGGGGAAGTCACCTTCCACCCACTTCTTCCTAGCTCACTTGCTGCCAGAAAATATGCTGCTTGACAGAGGCTCCGGCCTCCCCAGGGACTTGTTGTGCAGCAACTGGATTGACCTCTTCTCGTGCGGGATCCGTGTCGTCCTTCCCCCCCTCCCGTTCTTACTTTACAAGCAAGTGTGAGCCTGAAGGGGAGAGACCCATCCACTCCCTCGGCAGATAGGTGTTTTAGACCGTTTACGTCACAGCCCTCAGCACCAACCTCAGAACCACCCATTCCTTCTTTTACCCCTTCTCTCTCCCTCTCTGTTGCAGCCTTCCATCTTTTTTTTTTAAATTCCATTTATATCCCGCCCTTCTCCGAAGACTCAGGGTGGCTTACAAGCTTAGCAGTAGCCTTCATTCTATGTATATGCCTGCTTATTAGGGCTTTCATACACACCCCAAGCGGCATTATTACAAAGTCAGCTTATTGCCCCCAACAATCTGGGTCCTCTATTTACCTACCTTGGAAGGATGGAAGGCTGAGTCAACCTTGAGCCTGGTGGGATGCGAACCTGCACTAATTGCAGGCAGCTGGTGTTACTTAAGGAGGCATTAGCCCACTGCTCCACCAAGGCTCTTCTTTTCCTCACCCCCTCCACAAGCTTGAAATACCCCTCACAGTTCTCATATTGCCTCCCGGGGCTCGAGACCTTTCCCCCTCTCCTCTTCCCAAGGTGCCCGGCTTTATGGAGGGGAAAGCAAAGCAGCCAGATGGCACATGCCCTCCCCAAGGGCTCATCCAAAGCAGCAGGTGGGAATCCAGGTTCACGTTTGTTTTGCTGATGCATGCCAGGCGAAGCCTCAGAACGTGGCTGTGGAGGGAAAAACGTGCCCGCCTGACTCCCTCCCCCCCCCCCACTGTTTCACAGAAACCCAATCATAAATACATATGTATATATATACACACACACACACACAAGTTTCTCTTCCTTCCCTTCCGCCGCCTTGGTTCTGCACTGGATCCTACATTTTGGCTTTTCTTCACAGTCTTAGCAGACTTTTGTTCACTTCCTAAAAACTGGAGGGTGGGTGAGGGTAGAAGCAGCAGGAGGTGCGTGGAAAGAGAGGAGTAA
>JAKJMR010018576.1:138283-149022 GCA_024449315.1 Daboia siamensis | reverse complement strand
GGGGGGAGGACGGCCGGAACATGAGAACATCAACGTGCGGATGCTTAAAAATCTTAAAGGAGCTGTTACTTCCTACGGTATTCACTCTCCGTATGTAATGGGATTGCTTGATTCTCTGATAGATGCAAATGTTGTCATGTTATTGTATGATTGGAAGTCTTTATTTTCCATGTTATTAACACCTGCTCAATTTGTCATCTGGTCTTCTGAATATAATAAATTGGCAGATGCTGAGATCATGCGAGGCTTGTCTCAAGCAGTCTTGGCTGATCATATAAAAGAACTGGAAATTTCACAACCTTGGTCCAGCAGCAAAATTGCCCACGCCGTGCTTTTGCCATCATCCGCCTTTGTGCCATGGGAGCATTGAAGCAGGTGGATGATGCAGACGGCCATGCCTCTCAAACATTTTTGAAGGTTATTCAAGAACCTTCTGAGCCTTATGCTACCTTTATAAACCGGCTCCAAACAGCGCTGGAAAGACAAATTCAAAATCAGGCTGCTCGTGAGGAGCTTTTGATCAAATTGGCTTTTGAACATGCTAATGAAGATTGTAAAAAAGTACTTCAGCCCTTGACTGGAAAACCAGGTGTTACTCTTGCTGAGTTTTTGCAGGCTTGCCGTGTGGTGGGAACCACTTCTCATACAATGTCTGCTCTTGCAGCCACTATAACTTCTTCCATGCCTGCCTCTAATATTCAAGCTTTTCCTGTTGTCAAGCATGGCAATTGTTTTAATTGTGGGAAGCCTGGTCATTTCAAGAGTCAATGTCGTTTGCCCGGCAGTGGAGGAGCTCTGCGCGGGAGCGCTCGAGGTCCTCCCCCCCAACCTACTAATGCAAAGCCAAAAACTGTTTGCCCGCGTTGCCGTAAAGGCTTTCACTGGGCTCGTACCTGCCCTCAGGGTCCTTCTCAAACTCTGCAGGAAAACTAATTAAGGGGCGTTTAGCTAGCCCCACTTCAAAGGCTGATTTACAAGCTGTCTCCACTAATCCATCTCTTGCTTTTCCTGTTCGTCTTTCTAAAGACTTCGTTTATGATGACCCTGGTTCTGTTTTCACTATGCCTTTAAAAGTCTTTCTTCTTGCTCCGTTCCCTCCAGATGTTCCTGTTCTTTTGTTTCCTAACTCCTCTCTTACCCTTGAAGGTGTTATAGCTGCACCTTTTCTGCATAATTCAGACTCCTTAAAAAACATCTCTTTGGCTGCGATCGGTGATTGCTGCTTTTCTCTGAAGGCGGAAACTGTTGTTGCTACTCTTATTTTTTTGCCCCCACCTGATAATACTTTGCTCTTTGCTCTCCAAGAGCCTGTGCAAAATGCCAAGCCAATAATTTCCATTCTTCTCAACGGCCGCACCTTCTCAGGTCTTATTGACACGGGCGCGGATGTTTCAGTGATTCGCACAGCTGAATGGCCCTCTTCCTGGCCTCTTTCTGACGCTTCTACTGTTCAAGGTGTGGGAGGTGCTCAGGCTGCTAAGGTTAGCACATCTTGGTTGACTGCATCTACCCCTCATTCTTCTATTACTGCTTTCCTTCGACCTTTTATCCTGCCCTTGCATACTAATTTGTGGGGACGGGATCTTTTGTCTCAACTTCATGCTACTCTAACTATCCCTTAATTTCATACGATGTCTTTTCCTCCTTTATCTCTTGTTTTGAACTCTTCCATCTCTGTGTGGGTGGATCAATGGCCTATGTCACAGGAAAAGGTTATAATCCTGCAGAACTTAGTGGCTCAGCAACTACAGGAAGGACATCTGGAATTTTCAACTAGCCCTTATAATACTCCTGTCTTTGTAATCAAAAAGAAAAATGGGAAATACCGCCTCCTGCAGGATTTGAGAAAAATTAATGCCATAATTCAGCCCATGGGACCTCTACAATGTGGCCTTCCAAATCCAAACTTAATTCCTCACAATTATGACTTGGTAGTAATAGATTTGAAGGATTGTTTCTTTTCTATTCCTTTGGCTCCTGCTGACAGAATTCTTTTTGCATTCACCATTCCCCAATTTAACAATTCAAGGCCTTCTACTAGATATCAATGGAAGGCCCTTCCTCAAGGCATGATAAATTCTCCCACAATGTGCCAATATTATGTTGATAGGGCCCTACAGCCTTATCGTGATGCAAATCCTACCTTTTTGGTTTATCATTACATGGATGATATTTTAATTGCAGCAGATGGTCCAAAAGGCACTGTTTCTCAAACTCTTACTTTTCTGTATACTATTTTGGCTCAATCTGGTCTTCATGTTGCTCCTGACAAAATTCAAACTCAGTATCCTATGCAGTATTTGGGTCATAAGCTCATGGCATCTGCTGCCACGCCTGTTCTCCCTACATTACATCTCCCGGAAAAAACTTCACTTGTTCAACTCCAGCAATATCTGGGAACCCTTAATTGGGCCAGACCTTATCTGTCAATTTCAACTCATGTTCTATCTCCTCTTTTTTCTGCTCTGATAGGCCTTAAACATCCATCAGACACTGTTGTTCTAACACAAGATCAAAAGACTGCTTTGTCCTTGGTTAATACTGCTCTCACCCAGAGATGGGTCGACAGAGCTTTGCCCAATGAGCCTCTCTTGTTTGCTATTTTGCCTACTCCTTCTCTTTTAACTGCTTTCATTTTCCAATTGACTGATGGAAAGAAAATGCATATTTTGGAATGGATACATTTGGCACACACTCCTAAGGCTTCAATTACTACCAAAGCTTTGCAAATGGATCTTCTCTTGGAGAAAGGGAGGAGACGTACTAGGGCTCTTATGGGTATAGAATTCAGTACTCTGTATGTACCTTTTAAATTAAGTCAATGGGAATCTTTGTTTCAAACATCAGATGCATTGCAACATGCCTTGGAGGATTGGAATGGTATTCTCTCATGCCATCTTCCTCCAGATCCTCGATTACAACTTTTAAAAACTGTTCCCATTCTTTTTTCAACTCCTATAAGTTCTTCTCCCATCAAAGATGCCCTCACTGTGTTCACAGATGGCTCAAAATCCATAGGTGCCTGTATATGGCAGGATAAAGGACAGGACAATTGGCAGACTCGTACTACTTCAGCTCAGTCTTCTGCCCTACAAGCAGAATTGTCTGCCTTCAATCTTGCTCTTTCAATGTTTCCCGATCAGCCCCTTAACATTATTACAGATAGTTTGTATGTTTCACATTTGGTTTCTTGTATATACGATGCTTATATTTCTCTCTCAACCCCTGTCCCTTTAATGAGACTTTTTTTACAGCTCCAGGATTTGTTACATCTCCGTGATCATTTACTGTTTGTAGCACATATTAGAAGTCATCAATATCTTCCTGGATTTTTATCAGAAGGAAATCATATGGCAGATGAGGCATGTAAAACCAACCCGTCCTCCTGTCTGTATACCTTAACAGCAGGAGAAAGCCATGACTATTTTCATCAGAACAAAAAGGCTCTTGTCAAGCAGTTTGGTATTACCCATCAAGAAGCCACTGCCATAATTCAGCAGTGTCCAACATGCAGTCTACAGGCATCTGCAATCCCACAAGGGGTCAACCCCAGGGGTACTAGTGCTTGTGAGACATGGCAAATGGATGTAACTCAATATCCATCCTTTGCCCCTTGGAAATTCATTCATGTTTCCATTGATACGTATTCAGGTTTCATCATGGCAACCTTGCAAAGGGATGAAACCGCAAAACAAGTTATTAATCATTGTATTCGGACTTTCGTAACGTTGGGATGTCCAAAAACTCTAAAAACTGACAATGGACCAGCTTATACGAGCTCTGCCTTTGTACAATTTTGCTATCGCTGGTCAATAATCCATAAATTCGGCATTCCTTTCAATAGCCAGGGCCAGGCCATTATAGAGAGAGCGAATTTGACTCTTAAACAGGCCTTGGACAGACACTTGGGGTCAAAAGGCATCAGCCCCCTGACACTCCCGGCGTTGCAAAATGTATTAAATGTTTCCTTGTATTCATTGAATTTTCTTAATCTAACTGGATCTCCTGCCTCCACTGCTGCCTCGAGACATTTTTCCACTCCTCCCCTCCCCTCTTCTCGTCCTCTGGTATATTATAGGCATCTTCCGGATCCAGCTTGGAAAGGTCCAGCTCAATTGATCACCTGGGGAAAAGGCTACGCAGCAGTTCAATTGCCTGATCGAGTTTTGTGGATCCCGGCTCGCTGTGTCCGCCCTTGTCATCTTAATCAACCAAAAAAGAAAGATGAAGATCCTCCTGATCCTATCCCTGATCTCTCTTGCCTCTTCTGTCTCTAATGCCTCTTCCTCTCTTCCTCAGGTTTCCCTTCTTTCCTTGCCTTTTTCCCATGTTTCTTCCCCTGCAGTTCTCCGCTTGCGGCGCTCCTATTCCAGCACACAGCAGAACGTGCATCGTCCCGCAAATTATACTTGGACTATTTTGGACTTCCAAGGAAACATCCTTTATTCCATTTCTAATCGAACTTTGTGGCCCTGGTTTCCTGCACTTTACTTTGACTTTGCTGAAATGCTGGTCGGCGCCCATGGCTTTAAACACAAAACAAAATGTGATCCTTCCCCTCGGGAAGTCTGGAACATTGGTCCAGGCCTGTATATCTGCCCAGGACATCTTACTGATCTCTCCCACCTTGATGAATGTGGAACCATCTCTGATTGGTACTGCAAGTCCTGGCAATGTGTGTCAACCGGAAAGATTTGGTGGACTGCTCCCTATACTACTGACTATATCAAAGCTATACTAGGCCCTGATAACAATTTGCCTTGGCATACCTGCGCCAATTGGGCCTGCTGCGGTGTTCGCCTTAATCCTATGACTGTTACTTTTACATCTTACGGAAGGAGTCTTCCGATTACTGAATGGTTTAAAGGGAAAAGATGGGGGGGGGGAAGGTCGAACGATAATTCTGGAACCATGAGTCATCCAGGTAATATATTCATAATCCGTCTAACCATGTCCTTAGCAACATCCCCACCTGTGGGCCCAAACAAACAAGTCACTTCATCCTTTTTACAGCCATTGGCTAAAAGAAACAATCCATTGGTGTCCTTGGTCTCCTCTGCGCATGATGCCCTTGTGGCAGCCCGTGCTTTTCCTAACAATGATAGTAGGTGTTGGCTGTATATGTCTTCTCAACCCCCTTTTTATGAGGCCATAGGTTCCGCCTTACCTTTTGCCAATAGCACCTCAGATGCCGCTTGCAGGTGGTCTACCTCTACTATAACGGTTTCCTCAATTGAAGGTCAAGGTTGTTGCCTTGGCTATGTACCCTCTAACTTTTCTCGCTTTTGTATCAATGCCTCCTCGGATGCCTATACTTCCTGCACAACATACTTATCCAAAGAAAGGCTAGGACTTGACAGTGGAGGGTGGGCTATAATGTACACTACTCTATCAACTGCAAATCTTTTCAAACGTTTCAATGGTCAGTTTTTTATTCCTTCCAATGGTTCTATTTGGGCCTGCTCTGCATGTGTCAGTGGAAACAGTTTACACACACAAAGAGCTTTTTGCATTCAGGTTTATCTTCTCCCTAAAATGTCTGTTTTTTCCAACAATGAGTTCCTTTCTCGCATGGAAACACCCCAGTACTTTCCACGAACCAAACGGGAAATGGTTACTACCATGACCTTCTCCTGGGCCTAGGAGCCACTGGTGCGTCTACAGGCATCGCAGGAATGGTTGTGGCTGACAAAAACATCCGCAGGCTCAGTGCTGAAATAGATGATGACCTCAAACGCATTGAGCAATCTATGGTTGCCCTCCAAAATTCCCTCACCTCTCTTTCTGAAGTGGTTCTACAAAATAGGAGGGGCTTGGATTTGCTATTCCTAAAACAGGGCGGTCTGTGTGTCGCCTTGAAAGAGGAATGTTGTTTTTATACAGACAATTCAGGCATTGTGCTTGACTCCATGGCAGAATTAACATCCCGATTGAAAGATAGAGAAAGAGAGCGTTCCCAATCCCACGCGTGGTACCAGGAAATGTTCAATTTCTCTCCCTGGTTGACCACCCTCCTCTCGGCCCTAGCCGGTCCTCTGATTTTGTTGCTCCTTGCATGTACAATTGGCCCATGTGTCATGGGGAGAGTTCTAGCATTTTTGAAACAACGACTAAACAGTATTGGAGATGATGTCCTCTTGCTAAAGCACACTGTTGAAAATGAATATAAACAACCTCTTTTAGAATTAGCCTCTGTGGCTGATGAAGACTCTGAATCAGAAACTATTCCTTTGGAAAAGCGTATTGGCTCCCTGCGGGTTCTCCCGGAGGGGGGATCCACTGGGGATGTCATGGCTTTAGAAGGATATTAACCATCTTAAAAAATAAAAACAGAGGACATATTGATATATCCTTGGTTCAGGTTTCTCCTTGGGCCTCATAGCCATGAGACCTTGCCCTGACCCTTTCCCGTGCTGCATGGTGTCTGGTACCTGACAGACATGATTTACAATATCCAATTAGCACCCAAAAATTCCATTGCTCTTCAAATTAAGTTTCACTTTTTCTAAGATAGGATAGATATGATTTAGTATCCAATTAGCATTCCATTGCTTAGTTTTGCTTTCTTTGAGATTAGGTTTTTATTTTGCTAAAGTGTATGATTTCCTGTAAATCAGGTGGTGTTTTGTTAACACGTATGTTTTGATTCACGCTGTTTGGTATTTTTTATATGCTATCTCTTTTTGCTGTAGGTACCCCTCCCTTTTAAAACTGCCTAATAAAAGAGACTGTTGCGATCTGTTCGGGGGACATAACATCACCCCGGGCACTTCGTGCTCTCTCATCTTGAGAAACTTCTGGTGTGGTGTTTGTTTTTATTTGGCTTCTTTCGTCCTTGCGAGGACCCCCTAAATTGTCTCAGCGAGGGCTGAGACTCGTTCCTGCGGGAACCCAGGACAACATCAACAGGGAACCTCTGACAACGAGTACATGTTGCAGACTTGCAGCAACAGGAGACAATTTTTACCTCATGAATACATCCATGCAATTTTTCTGGCAACTTACAGATGTGGTTTGCCACTGCTTTCTTCCAGAACCCTTTAGCAACTTTGCAGGACATATCAGACTACACCTTAAAATTACCCTGAAATGTTTGGGTTCTTATTCAAATGTTAACCAGGCCTAATAGCCATAGCTCCAAAATGTAGAGAAAGGTGATAAAGCATTGTCATATCTTAAGATCCCCTTTAGATTAGGATTCTGGGTTGTTACACAAGCATTTTTCCCTTGATAAAACTGGATGGAGAGTTTTCCCAAATTTTCTTGTTTGCTAATCTTCACAAAGAATGCTTCCCCCCCCCCCAGAAACAACTGAATTACCTCTGCTCCCAACTCCACCTTTTTAAAAAACAACAACTGTGAATCGATGTGTGACATCTAGTCATCATCCTCAGGGGAATGGCCAATTGGAACGCAGGAACTCAATACTTGAGCAATACTTAAGATGCTTTATTAATTTCCAGCAAACAAATTGGACGCACCTACTCCCCTTCACAGAAATTGCTTACAATAATGTAAGCAGTCCACTCCAGCACAGGCTATACTCCTTTTCAAATAGCCAACGGTCAAAGTTTCAACCCTATGCCAGAACTAATCCCAAACAAACCAGAAACCCCATCGCTGAAAGAATGGATTGCACAATTCCAAAACACCTGGCCAATCATTAGGAAAGCTTTAAATGAAGCTAAGCAAGCATACAAAGCACAGGCAGACAAAAAGTGAGTCGAACCCACACCATTCAGGGTAGGAGAGATGATATATTTATCTACAAAATCCCTAAAATCCCTACAGCCCTGTAAAAAACTTGGACCAAAATATATAGGACCTTTTCCAATTAAAAGAATTATAAACCCTGTAACAGTAGAATTAGAACTCCCAAAAATCTTAGGCAAGTACACCCTATCTTTCACTGCAGTTTACTAAAAAGGGAACAACAGTCACCCTTATGGCCAACCCTCCCCACCTCCTATCATGATTGAAGGTGAACAACATTTGAGATAAAAGAAATCCTAGATTCTAGAAAGTACCAAGGAGCAATTCAATACCTTGTAGCTTGGAAACACCTTCCGTCCTCAGAAAACGAGTGGTTCCATTAAGGTCACATCAGAGTACCTAAGTTGCTGAAAAGGTTTCATACAGAATATCCCAACAAACCAGGCTAACATCTATAATTTTGTTTCCTCTACCGGTGGATCTCTCCTATTTTTAAAGTGGAGCAGGATGTCAGAATCCATTTATATTTCATTTCTAATTATCTCTTTTTAGCTAACCCCAAATCTCATCTCCCCCTGGATTCTGCCATTCCCAAGGGGGAGAGGGAACAGGCATGGAACGTTATAGCTTTCGCTTCCTCCCTTAAATGTAACTTTTGTTTATTCCACCTGCCTGCTATCCATCACAATATAATCAATTGCTTTCTAACTAGTAATTCCCTCTCAAACTATGGGCAACTAGGAAAATGGGTGGGAAAGGGAGAAGTACAACCCTCTGGAATCTGGTTTGTTTCTCTGAATGAAGTGTGAGGAGGGTGGAAATGATCCTGCTGCAAATGGACTGTTATCTCTCTTTTTCCCACGATGGGCTTACAACCTGGAGCTTGGCTGATCCGGAACTGACCAAATGAACTGTGGGGTGGGGTTTTGCTTGGGAACACTTTAAAAATATCAATCTGTGAGGGAATTCCTCAAATTCTGTCTATTATGCCTGCTCTCTCCTATTTAAAAGTAAAAGTTCCTGCTTGGAAAATCTTGTCTCCAAGAGTCCTTCTTTCTTAAGATGTGGGCTGAAGTGGGTTCTGACAGAAGGTGAATCTAGGGCTGCAAGAGATTCATGCAGTTCACAAATCCCCTGTGATAGTTATTGCTTAAGAAGTAATAGCATAATTACATCCATTTTCACTACACTTATAGATGAAACTGTGGGATTAAACCTAAAATAAGCATCTCACACTAAAAAAAATCTAGCTACACTTACATAACCTTCAGTCTCCCCTCAAATGACAGATTTGGTCCCTACCAACCAAAAAACTGTCCAGTTCTGCTTTAGAATATACTGTATCTAAGGAATTTCTGGCAACAAACAGAACTGGAATATGCAACTCTTTGAAGAGTGGTCCTTGACAGTGAAAAACCAGAAAATGTCTACACATGTCCACCTCAATTCAGTGGCAATTCAGCAGCATCCCCAGGGTCATGTGATTTACATTCAGATGCTTGGCAACTGATTTATACTTATGACGTTCACAGTGTCCCAGGGTCATGTGATCACCTTTTGCAACTTTTTGACAAGTGAAGGCAATGGCCGGGGGTGTGTGGCCAGCTCATCACTCAGGTTGCGGGGTGCCTGTAGGGGGGAATCAGTGGGTCTCTGGTGGAGGGGGTGGGAGTGGGGTGGGTGCCTTCCTACCCTCCCTCTCTCCCATTGTCCCTTCCTTCCTTCTTTCCTTCCCTCTTTGTCCCTTCCTCCATCCCTCCCTCCCTTCCATTGTCCCTCCCTCCCTCTCACAGTCCTTCCCTCCCTCCCTCCCTTCTTCCCTCCCTCCCTCCCTCCCTTCCTTCCTTCCTTCCTTCCTTCCTTCCTTCCTTCCTTCCTTCCTTCCTTCCTTCCTTCCTTCCTTCCTTCCTTCCTTCCTTCCCTCCCATTGTCCTGTGCTATGCCACCCAGACCCAGCCTGGTTTTGGCAGGCAGCGGTGCATTCTCACCACATGGAGTGGCCGGGCAAAGTGAACCAGCAACATCACAGTCCTGCCTGTGCACATGCAGAAGCAGAGGAGAGGGCTTGAAGGTGGCCCCTCAAAGGTCCTTTCCAGCTTTGTTCTGATTGTATTGCATGAAAATGAAAGAGACTTTGCATTTGTTTAGGCCCAAAAAACAGATCCTCACTTGACAGGCAGCTAAGGCCACTGAACCTCAGATCCACCAGGATTTAATGTGCTGCAGAAGCAATGCCTCCACCTCACAGGATGAATACTCAAATCTATGCCCTGTAAGAATAATCGATGCTGCAACAGCCCTGTAAAAGCATGAAAGCCGATTCAGCTATTTCTTCCCCCCTGCAAATCGCAAAGATGTGAAACAATATCAGGTTCTTCAGATTGGTGACCAACCGGACTGGATTATAATCTCCTAACACCAGATCCATTCCAAAACAACAGATCCCTTTAAGGCAGGGCTTTTCAACCTTTTCACCATTATACCACTTTTAGGATAAGGCAATATCTGAGTACCACCAGTCGCCCAGAAAGTTGTCAAAAACTTGACCAAAACAAAGGGAAAAAATGAAAAAGTACAGGTAGTCCTCGACTTACAATTCACTTAGTGACTGTTCAAAGTTACACCGGCACTGAAAAAAGTGACATGACCATTTTTCACACTTATGACTGTTTTGACAAGTGAAGTCAATGACTGGGAGGGGTGTGACCAGCTCATCACTCAGGTTGCAGGGTGCCTGTGTGTGGGGGGAAATACATGGGTCTCTGGTGGAGGGAGTGGGGCTGGGGTGGGTGTCTTCCTTCCCTCCCTCTTTCCCATTGTCCCTACATTTTTTCTTTCCTTCCTTTCTTCCTTCCCTCCCTCTTTGTCCCTTCCTACCTTCCTTCCTTCCCTCCTTGTCCCTTCCTTCCTTCCTTCCCTCTTTGTCTTTTCCTTTTGCAAGCAGAAAATCTTGCACAGGAATTGCAGCCGAATATTTCTCACACACACACACACACACACACACACACACACACACACACACACAC